>JAFBJU010000703.1:765637-825106 GCA_016785305.1 Colistium nudipinnis | reverse complement strand
ATGCTCAAGGATTTTGGGTATATGCGTACATTTCCTCACAATTTGGCTCAAATAAATATCAAAAGTAAACTGTGTCATCCAGTCGAAAAATACCAGACTTGGACTTCTTTTTTCATAAAAGGGGACTGGATAAAAAATTTAAGGGGAAAAAAAAAAAGTCAAGAGTTGACACAACAAGACTATAAATATTCCTGGAGTTTTGTCTTTTACATTCCTCAAAATATCAGCCATTGTCCTGTTGAAACGCGATACACTGACACAGCAGAGGAGAATTTATTTCTAAAACCTGTGAGTCCTGACACATCAAATGCTTTTCTCTCAAATATGCGGCGACGGCGTTGTAACCACCGCTGCATACCATGATAATGGCTATTGTGTTCATTTGGATCATGATTTAGGCAACAAGGTACTGCATATGCCCTGTGAGTTCACGAAAGAGCTCTATCTGCATTTGAGGATGTTTTCACAACTGACAATGTTTTTTTGTTTTTTTTGCTTTGTTTAAATTTTACAGAAATTAAAGCTTAATGGAATACCCTTGATTGCTACAGCAGTGCAGCCATGCTTTCGACCGATGTCGGAGTGACTCCTGGAGCAAACATCCAGTTCGACTGCTCCTCTGCACCTACCAGGTGAGTTGGATGAGTCCAAACAGTCTGCTTGATGAGTGTCCAATGTGGTTTTTCAGTTCATCCACTGTACCGACCCATATTTATACCTCCGTTGTCACTCGATCTAAGGTCTTGTTGACTAATTGTTTACGCCAGAAAAAAACATTCCTGAAAGTACCTGGGCCTTTTACCAGTCTTGAGGCTGAATGTCCTCTCAATTTGTATAGTCCCTTGAGAGTACATGTTTTAGCACAGTGCAGGAGTTCGCTCAAATTTACAAAATACATGGAAGTCTTGGGAGAGTTGGTAAAACACCGAAAAAGTCTTTAAAGCGAGTGCCGGAGAAACAAAAGACAAACATGCAGCATTTCTCTTTTTTTTCTTTTTTCTTTTTCTTCTTTCAGTGTTCAGCTTTTTTTTTGTTTTGTTCATCATCCTCTTTTGCTTTTCCTTCCTCACTTCTCCTGCACCCTATGATTGTCTAGCGGTCTGTCAGTCAGTCGGTCGGTCAGTCGGTCAGTCAATAAGGCCTCCAGACGGACTCATCCAAGCGGCCTGAGGCGCTCATGGCCGTGGGGGAGTTGCTGTGGCTTCCGTCGGCCTCCACGCCCTCGCTCTGGGTGTTCAGGCCAGGGTTCATCAGGCTGTTGGTCCCTCCGGCGCCCCCGGCCCCCGAGCAGGACAGCAGACGGGTGGGAGAGCGCTCGCCCACGGTGTTCCCCGGCGCCACCATGGAGAACTGGTAGGATCCGGAGCCGGTGCCATAGTAAAGGTAGGAATTGGACTGGAAGTTCTGGCTTTGGTTGTTGGAGTAGGGTGGCGGCAGATAGGAGTGGTATCGAGATGAGGCTGACATGCTCAGGCCGCTGATGCCAGTGCTGGAGGTGTTGGTGGAGTACGGGAAGGCCCCGGGGTAATGCATGCGGGGGTCTGAGAAGCGAGGGTCGGTCAATGGCGACAGAGATGGGAAGGTGGACCTCTGTTGGAAGAGATCTGTAGTTCCTGTTGGCAGACACAAAGATACAATTGGAATAAGTTAACAAATGCGGCTATGAATGTCATTGTGAACCACAGGGTTCAGAGATTGCTCTTTTTCTATTACTTTATAAGCAATGCTCATCTCATGGCCGGAAAACCCAAATCCCCGAGTCTCAGCTCAAATTTCTCGCGATGTGCTTGTCCGTGGAAATGTTTGCGCAAAGTAACGACCTGAGACATTTTTTCGCTTGGTAGCAGTCATCCAGCACTGACAGTACTTCAACCCACAGCCTCATGCACAAGACCAAAGTTATGAAAAGGCCCCCTTCGCCGTAGCCCCCCTACCACTCCCTGAAAAGCGGAGCAATGCACAGTCTGCTGTCTCTCTCTCTCTCTCTCCGAGCAATGAAAAGAGGTACTGTCAGTGGCGAGGGGTGCTCTGTGTCAACAGCGGTGGCTCGTTGTGCAACTCGTCACAAATCATACTTGTCCCAATCGGAGGCAGCGAGAGAGAGGCGGAGAGAAGGGGAAAATGAATGCAAAGAGGGCCGAAAAGGACGAGAAAGGGTGTGTTTCTATGTGAATATGCTCTGAATGTGCATCACAGTCTGGGACCTGTCAGAATTAACTGCTCAGCGCAATCTCACAGGTAACCGAGCGCAGTGGAAGCCAGCTGTTAGGACTTCAGTTTCACTGCACACCATCTACTACGGTGGAAATGTTTCTCAAGGGTCCGACTTGGCAGTTTGATTCTCGGAGATATGGGGCCCACTATTGTCACCAGCGCTGTTGTTTAATCTAAAAGCCATATTGCTCCAATAACTTAACTGAAAGAGCATTATTGGCTGATGTAAAAAATCCTGAGCTTCGGTTACCAACCCGTCCATAGTCCTGTAGTACTTGTATCTATCATCTACTCAGTAAGTCTGTACCATTGTGCAGCGATAGCTATGTTCAATATTTCTCCTGCATTATGAAGTGGGTCATAGTCATTGTCATGTCATATCTATGCGTTAGTATCAAGCCACTTAGGCCATGATTTGAACATTGTAATTACTATTTACCCTCTCTGTTGATTTCATAGGTCAGACTATGAATCACTGAAGGCAATAAGTCGTCACAAAATGGTATCACAGCCGTTTTGCCACCAACCTAATTGCATCGTAATACTTGTGCAGAAGACTTGGCCGACAGGTTAAACATGTTGAGTCTCTGTGCTCATGGCACTGGGATATTTTGGAAGGAGGTAAGTTGGCTAGCGGCCAGGCCAACATATTCTGCTGCTTGTAAATGCCCGTAATGTAGTTGCACTCTGCAATGACAAGGCAGAGTTCCTCATACCTGGTGACAACACACGGAACACTCCATTTACGCCCGCCTCTTGTAAACACACAAATATGCACACCTCGGTCCATGGTTATTTGTTTATCCGCATGTGGCTTTCACGGGTCCACTGTGCCCACATGACTGCTAGTGTAAAATGTGGATTTGGATGGCAGAGAAAAGAGAGCTTGTATTTGTGAAATAGCAAGCGCTTGCACGCCACAGCCCTGAGGGGGGAGAATGCCAAACTTGCGTGCCACAGTCTTGTTGAAATGTCTTTTCCCTATGTCTGGAGAACTGGGTCCATTTTCAGCTACAGAAAAAATCTGTTTCTTTGCAATTTCCATGGCCCCTGCTATTTTTTTTTTTTTTTTTAACAACACACTTCTGCAGTTGAATTTCCTCCTCTTTTTTAGGATGAGGGAGCTTGGTGGTGGGGGGGCTGTTTCTTTTTCCAAAGTCTACCAGGCACTGGAGTCAGGCTCCATATCTGATTTCACGCGAGGAAAATCCAAGCCTTCAGCTGCTGTTGATTCGGGTGAAGTGGAGTCGGCCCACTAATTCCTACAGGACTCCCAAAAAGCCTTCTCTCCCTCTCTCTCCCTCTCTGTTCCTTCCTCTCTCCATGTCTGCGCTAAATTTAGGCTTCAGGGTGAAGCTGGGGAGGGGGTGTGTGGCGTGGGGACTTGATGACTCTGGCTGCTGCGGCCCACCCTGCTCAGGATCTCGGTTTAATTGGAGTCGGTGGAAACGTGTTGGCTAAACTGCGGTGGGGACCGACTCCTGTGTTCTGTCAACGGAAACTGGACTGGACACTTATCACAACACCTTAATGGGCTTGTACAGTGCCAGTCCGTTGGCTGTGAGCCAGGGGACGCCTGCCCCCCCCCCCCCCCCCTCCCCCGAACCCTCTACAGTACGGTAGCTCCCTCTGGAGGAGAGGGCTAAACAAACTACGCTGTAATGGCTAAACTGCGGTGGGGACCGACTCCTGTGTTCTGTCAACGGAAACTGGACTGGACACTTATCACAACACCTTAATGGGCTTGTACAGTGCCAGTCCGTTGGCTGTGAGCCAGGGGACGCCTGCCACCCCCCCCCCCCCCCCCCCCCCCCCCCCCCCCCTCCCCCGAACCCTCTACAGTACGGTAGCTCCCTCTGGAGGAGAGGGCTAAACAAACTACGCTGTAATGGAGAAGCCAAGTTTTGCCGTCTGCTTTTTCTCCCTCCTAACCATGTTGCATACCTTACTGCATCCCCACCCTCCCCCACCCAGCGTAAGTACAGGCTTCACTGTGATGGCTGTGGTAACAGTGGTGTATCTTTGGCAGCGAGGGTCTTCCTAGCTGAGCCGAGTAGTAGCTGCCTGTAACCTCTGCGGCCTGCAGCCACACATGATCTCCATTAGGCTCATCTGAAATGTGTTGACAAAATTGCAGGGACAGGAGAGGGGATGGACCCCAGAGGGCGAGCTGGCACAGCCTGCCGCCTGTGATGTTCCCAGTCTACGAGGCGGGTAGCTGGGAATCAGGTTATTTTTTTTTTAAAGAGAACATAGTGTTCCAATGCTCTTTCTCTTTTTCCTTCGTCCTCTTGTTCTGAGGCATAGCGCCGCACACCCTGGGTGGAGTCCTCCTCCACCTTTTTGCTTAGATCAAGAAGTCCACTAGTCCACAGTCAAGCGTGTAACCCAGATATGACTGGGAGGTTTGCCTCATTTGCATATGGGAGAAACTGATTTTGGTTGTCAACATAAGCACAAGTTTGAGGTGGCCATGTATGTGTAAGGGTGCGAAGGGGTTATGTGTGTGTGTGTGTGTGTGTGTGTGTGTGTGTGTGTCTCTGTCTATGTGTGTTTGGCCACGTGTGGTGGCTGGCAATGGGGAGATGCAAATCCAGGCGCTCACCTGTGAAATGTTTACTCAGGCTTGATGCAAACTGTGACGGCCAGCGCCCGGGGAATGGTGTCTCAGGCAAATAAGTGGAGGGAAGGAAAAGCGAGGGAGTGAAACCTTCGGGCGCGTCCAGTTACAAGTTAAGGCTGGCCACTTAGCTGCGGGGTGAGATTGTTTCAGAATCACCTGCCTCGCCTGGTCCCTGAAGAGATTTGGCTGTGGTACGATGGATTTTATAAGCCCTCTCAGAGATAGAGAATGTTTATTTGATTGACTGACTGGTTTGGGTGATTTGAATGGATACCACGTGGATGGGTATTCCCTGTTGCGATAAGATAAGAGGGACATGATGACGAGGCGACACAATGTCAGGGCAGTCGCTGCTGCCGCGCAGGCCAGAGAATAGTTGATCCAAATGAACACAAACGATCTCCAGGTGTTTATTTAGGAGCCAAGGCTCTGGAGCTGGAACACCGTGTCGAATGCAAATGATAATCACCTCTGCACAGTGACTCCATAGTCACCAGCCCCAAAGCTTCCATGTTCCATGCACTTTATCATGTGAGCGTGCATGGATTTTGCATGTCCCCGACTTGTGTAATGCAATACAAGCAAGGATGTTGATGTGATTTGCAATAGAAACCACCATTTTCCTAATGCATCAAAAATCCAGTTGACATGAATCATATGCTTTAAGCTAATCTTTGTCGAGGAGATGTACTCCATACCTTAAGATCCACTGATCAGTGGCTATATGCTGTAATTGTTAGGAGAACGGAGTATGAATGCATGAATTATCCACATTCACTGTGCTTTATTCCGTATATGTCACATCTTCTTGAATACTTAGCAACTAACACCACCGCAGTGTGATGTGGGCTTGCTTTATTCAAATTTCATTGATCAAGATCATTGAATCTCCGGCTTTTACTTCTTTACTCATATGTGTGTGTGTGTGTGTGTGTGCGCGCGTTAGTCTGTCCTCATCACTGTGCGGGTGTATGACGTGTCTGGTGTGGTAGTTTTCTGGGTGGGGCATGGGTTGGGAGGCTGAAGGGGCTGCTGGTCAGCATCAAAGATCCAAATCCCCAAGAAATAAATGAAAAAACGGGGGGGTAGGAATCGGGAAAGTAGGAAGGAGAAAAAGGCAGAGTGGTGATGTCCTACGAATGATCTGGGATGTAGTAGGGCCCTACGGCAAAGCGAAAGGGACACAGCGAGTGGCACACCCTGAGTCATGCCTGTCTATCCAGTATTCCAGCTCCACTTCACTATTGTTTGTTTCAAAGGGTGTCGGAGTGTCTACTAATTAAAATTAATTCGTTTGGAAGTCTTCAGTTTGTTTTGAGCTGTTCTTCAGAGAGGTACCATTTGAAAGGTGTGAGCTTTCTTTGGCAGACCAAAATGCCTCAATTATCTCCTCTGTAGTTATCGCGCTCCCGTTCGCTCCTCGTCAGTAATTAGGGCCATTACTTTGTAGTGACCTCACACCTCATGCTACTGCTTAATTGGACCCCACAATAAGAGTATGTCTTGGCAACAATACGTATTCATACTAAACTATGCTTGGAAGAAAAATGTCTTCATGTCTCACCTGGCCATGGTCTAAGGTCCTCCTCCACCTTGCATGTCTTCAGAGCGGGGGTGTCCATTTGCTCCTGCCACAGGGCTGGTGTAACAAATAGGAAGAACAGTAGGTGAGCACTGTGGTCATGTCATAATTAGTGGAGATATTCTGTTTCCAGTGATTTTTGGCATAAAATGTGTAATTCTATGATTCTGTTTGAAATCCGGAGAAATGTGTGGTCTGTGTATTTGAGGAAGTAGCTGCCTGTTGCATGGAAACTAAAGCAGCGCAAAAGCAGGAAACTAAAGCAGCGAAAAAAAGCAAAAAACCAAACCCTGTCAGACTTGTCAAAACTGTCTTGACACCTGGCGGTTTGGAGCCTGTGTCTTCCTGTCACAGTTTGGCCCCTGCTGACTGAGCAGCGAAGACTGTGAAGCGGAGGGGGAGTGGGCGTTTTTTCTCACCAGAGTGAGACCAGGCCTGGAAAAACATGCCTGATGGGTGCATGGGAGATATTTTGGGTCTTTCAGGCGAGACAGCACAGAGGCAGCGGAGACCTGTGAAGCGCTGGCCGCTCGCTATGCCAGTCCGCCCGAGCTGTCAGGAAGTCAAGAGGGGTCACGGACCTACTGGCCCAACGCGTGGGACCCTGGTTCACACTCAACGGCCACACCGCAGGAGGCCTGACACAAACGGCGGCTGTTTGCTCTCGGTCTGAGTGGGTGCAGTTGATAAAGGGCTACACACCACTGTGCACATGGATTGGACAGAAGTCTTTGAATATTCTTACATATTTTTTCAATAATATTTCCTCAAATGCCTGTAAATACTTTCATCATGAAGACAGAAACCTACATTGTGTATATATATAAACCATTTTTTTTTTCTAGTTTTATTGACGGCAGCAATTAACCCTGTGCTATCGCCGTGACTCTGCCCTGCGCTGTTGAGGTACCGCAGCTCCTAACCTCCTGTCGGGGCAATTAGGACGGCGAAGGATGCCAGAAGCCGCGAGGGGGAGGGGTGCTAGGCGGTTCACCTATAGCCCGATCCAGGCTCAGCATGTGTAAGATCTTTGCTTCCCCTGGCGCTCCTCTGCTTCCTCTGCAAAGGCCCAGATCAGCACTCCGTCTACGAGAGGTCCCGCACTATGCCTCACAATGGCAAATTCTTATACATAAATGGCCTTATTCAGAAAGGCTTGCAAGCAGCTGGTACGATTCGCTCAAGAAAATAAACATTTCCTTCAAATATTTTGATTGGCCGGCAGACAACGTCAATACCAGAGGCACAGATTACCCCTGTTAATAAGAGGACCAACCCCCTGGGTGGAGCCGAGGAGTAGGGGAAGGAAGGGGGCTGAAATGGGAAGAAGTGGCAACTGCGTCACTAATAAGTAGCTTCGGGGTGCTTGCCAGTGTAGTTTTTTGGGAGGACACAAATAAACACACGCGTGGCCTTTTAAAGTGCGCGTGCAGATGAAAGCCATGTCTGAGGAGATGTTCGAGCCAAAATGGCGTCCATCCTCGTGACTCCGGATCCAGCAAACGCCTCTGAGACATGTAATGCGCCTGCCATAATGAAGCGTGTCATTGAGACACAGTGAATGCCAGTCCTTGTGCTGGCTTCCTGCTTCGCTCAGGCCTTAGGCGTCGCAACGGGGAGAGAATGTGAGAGAGCAGGCGGGAGAGAGAAAGACGCCAGCAAGGGGAAGGAGAGAGAAAGAGAGCGTGTTAGAGTGGCGAGGTCCACGGCCTTGGCTCAGCTATGCGGGACATTTGATATGTCTTTTGAGCCCTCACTTATAACGCGAGCGAAAACAAACACATGGGCTGAAAAATCCTATGTTCTCTTTGAGAGCCCGTCGTCCTCCTGCCCTTCCCCTCTCCCCAGACTCAATAGAGACTGTTCATGGCACACATGTAGTTTCTGTAATTGCTGAAATGTAAAACTCAGCCTGACTCTGATGTGAAATTATAACTTAGACAAACAGTTAAGTCTGGTAAAAAACAACTTGCTCTCTCTCACTTCTCCTTTTCTTTTTTTTTTTTCTCCAAGAAAGTGGCTTCAAAAGATTCTCCCTTTTTTGGGGGGGGGGTCGGAGAACAGAAACATTTTCAGTTTGAATTATTCATTTCGGGGTCACAAAAAGCGAGTAACCACAAGTGAAGCTTTCAGGCACCATAACAAATAAACTCCGTGGCGGCCATTGACATATTATGTAAATAGTGGCGTGCAGAAGTAAAACAGAGTGTCTAAAGGACAGGT
The DNA here is from genome assembly GCA_016785305.1 of Colistium nudipinnis. Taxonomy (NCBI): domain Eukaryota; kingdom Metazoa; phylum Chordata; class Actinopteri; order Pleuronectiformes; family Rhombosoleidae; genus Colistium; species Colistium nudipinnis. The sequence goes on along the minus strand of JAFBJU010000703.1, from coordinate 816,464 downwards.
CCAGGTTCGTGCTCGTTTTGGTTGTGTTGGCCTCGGAGGGACAGCTTCCTGCTTGGGTTTGGCAGAATCCAGCATGAAACCCAACTAGTGTGACGGCTATACTCTAAAGTCCGTGCCACAGCTACCTGACGGTGCTAATTTCCTGTCTCGCTCTTGCTTCTAATTGGCTGATCATGTCATCCTGGATGTGTGAATTAGTGTGAGCGGCAGTAGCAGAGTGCCGCCTCGAGCCTGGGGGGGCCGGACGCCTTGTTTATGTGGAGTAAACAGTGTGGTCGCTGTGGACGAGGCGGGAGGGGCCCGGCCGCGTTGGCCCGGTTCTCAAGTCCAGTCCAGAGGCCACAGCCTGGACATGGTGAACAAGAGGGCCACAGCTGCAGCGCATGTGTGCCAGACAGAGCGAACTCAAAAGTTGTCATTACAGGAAAAAGTTTGCCCCTTTTTAAATAGAATTTTTCGAAATAGATGCTGAGTGCGTTCAAAAAGGAAATGTGCACTATATTATTTCTGCAAATCCTCCTGTCATTTTATATAACGTCAGCTCATGGGTGACACTTTCAGACAAATAGACGCAGGCATAACACACACACACACACACACACACACACACACACACACACACACACACACACACACACACACACACACACACACACACACACCGAGATACAGGATCATCAAAGCAGGAAGCACTTGACTTGATGGCGGAACGTTATGCTAGTATCTGATACTCATCTTCAGAGAGGAACTCACAGGTGTGGGAACGAATAACATGCTAAACGATACCACCTCAAAAGTGCCAAGCCTTGCTTTTCGGACGATTAAATTGCTGCCGGATTTCTCTTCCCGTCTCTCTCTCTCTCTCTCTCTCTCTCTGTCTCCCTGTCTCCTTTAAAACATATTTCAGTCAAAAGAGACACTTTCGTCTCGGCTGTCTTTTAGAAGCTGTGCCAGAGAGACTTGTTGAGCTTTGCCTCTGTGTAAAATGGAGCAAGGTAAAACTGGAAACTATGGGCCGATTTCTCAGTGGCTTGCTTTCCTGGAAAGAAATGTACGTAGATCATAAATGCAATGCCATAGGTAGATGTAAGGGCACAAACCGCATTCCGTATCGGAGAAAGGAAGAAAAAAAAACAAAAAAACCTGCCACCCACAGACACGCACCATACACAAAGGTACCTCACTTGAGGTTTTGAAAACCAGAATAACAATTTAGTACTTGATTGTCTGAGTGTCAGATTTGCTTGACGGCACTAGTTGAACACACACACACACACACACATACTCCCTCCGCCCTCTCAGAGAATCATTCCACATGTCTAGCAGGCTTACCTGTGGCCAAAGAAGAACAAAAACAAGCAGCCAGTGCAGCGTCTGCCAGCGTGCAGGAATCCTGTCACTGCATGCACTGTAATGAGCTCTTAATTACCCTGTCTGTCTGGGGCACTAACTTGCAACACTAGCACGGAACTGTGTGTGTGTGTGTGTGTGTGTGTTTGTTTAGTATTTGCAATGTGCCTGTGTCGCAATCATCTGTGTGTGTGATTTAAGAATCCACGGTAACGTCGAGCAGATGTCTGAAGACATGTCCTGCTGACAACAGAACTGAGACAGTGTTTCATGGCTCAGACAACAACATGAAGCAAGGAGGCTTTGGGAGGAGATGACACTGTAGTTTCTTACTTGGTTGACTCGGAGGGGGAAACGCAAGGTTCCAGCTCCGGATAATGGAAAACATCTTTTGTAACAGCGAGACGGGAATCCACTTAATTATAACGTGTTGATGGGCGATCTATCACCCAGCGATCCTCAAACAAACAGGCCCCGGGATTTAAAGTATCTGCAAAATACAACAATGTCTGGCAGGGCTTCCTACAACACAGACAGTGTGTTTTGTTGATATGTAAACATTTCGCTGTGTCTCTGAACCGGATTTATTACGAGTCTATTTTGGTTTGAGATTTGATTGGAATAGCGCCGTGCTGTTGTCTGCGCACGATTCTTACACACACACAGGAGCCCTCTGTGTGATCACTGCGACATGACATACATCTCCGGTCTGCCGCTCACACCGCCGATAGACGAGGTGGGAGGGAGAAGGGCCCTCCGCACTCTTATTTAATTATTTTACCACTCTTGCCCTGCGGTATGCCGTCATGATGGTAATACCACACATTAAGGTGTGTATGGTTTTTACAGCCCTTCCCCTCCTCTGTCTCGCTCACACACACTTCTTATAGACGGCCTCCAGTCACTGGCAGCTGTAATATGAAGCTCGGGTCTTTACAGTCTCTCTGACAGTTCAAACTGATCTTAATGTGTTGTGTCTGCATCGCGGTGTGCGTCCCGTGCATGTGTGTGTTGCGTCGCCAGGGCCCTTTGAAGCCCGATGAGCCTATGACGCTCTAATTCCTGCCCTAATCCTGTGCGAAGCAGACGAGAGCGGAGCAAAGAGCTTCTCTTCGTCTGGTGTCTGGACCAAGTCTGTACACCTCTCTCTGTCGAATGGTAACCCCCCCCCCCCCCCCCCCCCCCCCCCCCCCCCCCCCCCCTCGAATGGTAACCCCCCCCCCGCCACCCTCCCCCTTCCCCCTCCTGTATCCAAGTCACAAAGCTCCCAGTAAAAGCCTAGCTGCAGGGGGCTTTTTATTGGCAGACAACGTACAGCGCTCACGCCAAAACTCTAAATCATCAGAAAATTATCATCACAGTGGCTGTATTGTGTTGAAGCTTCACACTGTTTATTTTTAAGCGCAACCGGTTGGTGGTGCTTTCTAAAATGGCGGACAGGTTTTCCGCTCGGCGCGGGCTGTGTCAGGGCACAAAATCAACAGCGACGGCACGTAAGGACACGGGGGAGCCGGGGGGTGAAAGACCCCGTGTTCTCTGCAGTCAGCTGTTAGATAGGAGCGCACCAGTGACTAAGCGCCGACTACGCTGAGCACAAGGCCAAACACCGGTGTGTGGCTGCGACGCACTCCGATAGAGTTCCACCCACACACGGGCCAGAGCTCCCAAGCAGGCCCTCTTGTACACAGCAACATGCTGATACAAAGGTAATAAGATTCATTAGCCAGCATGAGAACTAGAGAGTGGGCGGGAGAGGCAGGCACACTCCCCCTATCTGCGTCTGTGTGTGTTTGTGTGCGTGCGTGCGTGTGTGTGTGTGTGTGTGTTTAGTCTGCAGGCTTCCTGACATGGCATCCTGTTGCAGAGGCAGTGACACACGATGAAGAGTGAACACACTCATCCTCCCCTCCAACCCATCACCCACGCAGCTGTCCACAGCGCACACATATGCTCCAAGCAACCCCCTCTCCCCTCCCCCCTCAGTCTGAGTCTGACCCCCCCCCCCCCCACACACACACACACACACACCCCCTCACACCCCTGCACATTCGCCCGGGCTGAGAGTGACGTGATTGCCAAGGTAGCGGGCGGCTGTTACATTCCTGGGGCTGTAGTGTGCGGAGGCCAGCGTCGGCACCCGGGCCAAAGCTGGGTTGGCAGCGCCCACCGTGCCACCTGGCCACAGACTCAACCCCAGCGCACTGTGGGGCCCAGACCCACCGACGCAGGCCGTCCGGGGACAGAGGGGTGACATGCGCTGCCCCTCGGCTGGCCAACACACATAACCGTCCCCAGATCAGTGGAAACAGAAGTCAAAAGAACCCGCGGGGGAATCGCCCTGCGTGAAGGCCGCTCGGCTCGGTTGAACTCTGGCTCAATGGCTTGCACTGTTGTCGGTGTGTGACACATTTGTATCGCGGATAACTTACCTACCGGCCAAGAAATATGTTTGTTATATCGAAGGAGGTATTTATTTATTTTCCGGACGCAATTGATAGGTGCTACAGTGTTGCTGTGATTGTGGGGATGTTGGTTGGTGGTGGTTGTATGGATCAGTGGTTCTCACCCTGTGTGGTGCTGAGGTGGGATTGGTGGATGGGGCGGGGATTGTTGTTCACTGGGCCTATTCGCATACTCCGCTGGTAGCGCTCGATCTCTGACAGCCTGTCGGAGAACTGCATCTTCTGGGGATCTTCCATCTTCACTCTGTGCCCTGGAAAAGCAATATGAGGACGGGTAAGAGAGAAATCAAGGACTTGCCAATGAACCACCTACAGGAAAATGGCCCAAAAGTGACACTTAGTATTTCCGGAAAGAAAACAATAAGAAATAATTTTGGAAATAAAGTAGTTCTCCCTATTTGCATAATGTAGCGGGCAGTTTATCCTGGCAGAACAACTTCTCTTTGAAATGTCTCGGAGTGAAATGAATGTGAAATAGACTTGCACTGTGGAGACATCAATGTCTTCCATTGTAATACACACACACACACACACACACACACACACACACTCACACGAGATGGAATTATATGAGAGGGAGAGAGAGAGAGGCCCTCGCCATGTTTTCAGCTTCCAAATACAAAAATACTGTTAGCAGACCTTGAAATACATTGGCTAGACGCTAAGTGTTACCCAAGCTGCACCTGCTGCAGCGTCATCACTAGATAACAATAGCGTAAGTGGTTGAAAATCATTGCTTAGGGAGGAATGTTGTTTTCTCTGAACCTGGAATCTAAGAAATAATGAACTATGACTGGTTACATAAGGTTTTTCTGTGAACTGATGTAGTTAGGTGATCTTTCCAACACACACACCCACCCACACACACAAACACTCACATCTGACTGACACAGCTCTTAGTCAGAAAGAAACACCCAGACAAGGCTGCCTAACCGTATAGTCATCAGTCTCAAACATAACAGACACAAAAGAAGGACTGAAAGAGCTTTTGTCGGTGTGTGTGTGTGTGTGTATGCAGGAGGTGAGAATTTACTCTGTGAAGCATATCTGCTGCATTGCTTTTATCCCGACCCGTAAGACTAACCAACACACTTAGCTCCTTTATCACTTAGGTGTCCCCGTTCAGGGAGATGATAAAAAAAAAAAAAAAAAACTCTGATCATGCCTTTTCTGTAAACACACATGTGTCCACTTACATGTCCAAATACACATGCCCCACATGTGAACACACCTTAAAGACGCGAGTCCGGATGAGGGCTTTGCCTCTAATGGGAGGAAGAGATTTTAATGTAACTATCAATGCACCAAAACTGTGTGTGAACCGGCATGTATACATTTTGTGGTTTTCTCCCTGGCATCTCTACAGAGTGGCCTAATGTGAAGTAATGGCTGGATTTGAATATTTTATCACTATATAAAGGGGGCAAGGCAGACGGACCAATATGGATTTTGCCCGTCCTTTCTCTCCACTGACCCATGGGCAATATATCTTCCCTCAGAGGCTGACCCATGGGTAAAGTTTGCTCTCGTTTACCGCTCTGTCCATTTGTGGGTGCCCACCACCACCTCCCCTCCATCCTCACTTTAGGAACTATATAGAAATATCCAGCTTTGACCCCCCCCCCCCCCCCCCCCACACATTCATAACCCCCCTCCTCACCACACATTCATAAAGATAGGAACGGGACACAAAGGCACACGTGGATGCACAGACACAATGTCTGAACACCGGCAGGCCCTGAAATCAAACTCTGTGCGGTTCAAAGTGCAGTGCACTTGCAACCGTTTCATTCACACCCACTGGCCAACAGTTACGTGGCACTTTACTGGTGTGAGAAAGAGCGAGACTAATCTGCGTGAGCAGAGGCAGCACTTCTGGTGCCGCTCTCCAGCTGTTCGGTTTCCAGATCGCCTGCATGTGGGGTGCCAAAAGGACAGGACGCTGTGCGTCTACGTGTGCGACTCAACTCACAGGCCCACCAGTTTGCTCCGTGCCATTACACAGGAACATATCCATGGGCGGACACACACCCCTTTACACACTCACGCTATTATCTTATTCTCGCATTCACGTGACCACTCGCCAAAATGTCCCCATAATCATGGCTTGGAACCAAAATTCGTCCTCACAACCATAGAACGACATGGGCACACACACACACAGACATAGATACACACACACACACACACAGCGCTAAGTCCAGACTACATCACCCGCATAGACACTGTGGCTACTGTCTGTTCCAGGCCAGAGCCGGGGCGGCCAGGGGAAGCAGCCCTCCAAATATAGCCCCTATATGTGTCCTTGTGTAGTTATTAAGAGATTTACACCACCTCAAACGGCTGAGGTCAGGGAAATGATACATCCCACCACTCTCTGGTTGGAAAAAAAAAAAAAAAGGCAGACATGCAGGAAAAAAAATCTTAATTGGTCAGTTTTTCTGTGGCCAGCGGTGGTTGGAGATGAATTGGCTGGCTCTTTAGGGATGAAAGTGATCATTCAGCTGTGCGCAAACACACACACACACACACACACACGCGCGCACACACCCGTATACTTGAGCCGAGCAGTGGATCCCGTGGCCCCGTTCCAGCTGGCACGGACACTGTATGGCGACACGCTGTTCATAGCGTCCAGCAGGGGGTTTAGTGGCCTGCGTGAGGGAGGATATTTAGGGGAGCGGAGCCTCATTAGAACAAAGCCTGGAGCTCATTAACCATGGCCCCACAGTTGCTGTTAACACCACTAATCAACTGAGAGAGCTTCCCCTTCTTCACTGTTTTTCCCTCTGCTCGAGTCTCTTGCACACTTTTTTTTTTTGTCCACAAAGGAAAAGCAGCACAGTGGGTGAATGTTTGGATTTTTAACTGTCGCTTCGAAAAAGCATCGTTTTCCCCTTTCTCTTTTGAAAATGTGGGGCTACCATAGGAATATGACTTTAGTTCTTTCTGCTGTATGTATAAGTCAAGAAGCTAGCTGTGATAATACTGAATGAAAGGAGAAGTATTAAGTCAGCAGTTTTTCCCTTTCCATTTTTTTTCTACGATTTGATCTCGGCCTTACTTGAATTTTTCTGAACCAGCACCTCCCTTTATGAGGGTTTCAATTATGTTATTATTGTGTTCATTCACACGGAAAGAAAACGTTTTTCCTCCGAGTAAAGTTCTAAATCAGACACTCGGAGCCAAGGAGACGGAACCTTTGTCCTCGAGTTAATACGCTCTCTTTGGCCAGTTGACCCTGAGTGTAGCCACGGTGTGTCTGCTCCGACCGCCAACATTTGACTTCTATCTACTCTACCAGGCCGGGGGCCAGAGGGGTGCGAGCGCTCCACACCAGCCCCATTTCAGAGGGGTTTCTGTGGTCAGATGAATATTTAATGTGTCGGGGTGCACTTAGGAGAGAATGCCTTTGTTTTTCTCTCTATGATATCATAACCACAAGATAGAGCTGGGAGACGGGGGGGCGGGGGGCCCAATGCACACATGAGGCCCGAACATCAGCGCTCAATATGCAACCCATAGTCGAAATGGATGCTAAAGGTTGTAGATTTACTAGCCTCCTCTCAGGGCAGCGGTCGCATCATCTGAAAGCATTATGGAAATCTATGAAGAACAAATAAAATGCTTGATATAAAATGTCTGGTATTAACGATGTACTGATGGGCGCTGGCGGCGTTTTGAAGAAAAGGGTGTGCCGTTCTATGCCCCGCTTTGTTTTGTGAGTGTGTGACTGTGTAAGTGTGTGTGTGTGTGTGTGTGTCTTTTTTACTTCCTGATGGTGTTTTAGCTCTGCCGCAGAACAAGTTGAGATATTGCACCCCGCCCTCCCTCCCTCCATGTGCTTTAAAGTAAATACAAATAAGTCGAAGTGTTGATTATCAGAAAAGTGTGACGTTTTTTTTGTTGTTGTCGTTCCGAGACCGGACGACGTGAACGGCAATCTCGGCCCAGCCTCTCCCAGCTTTCCATCCACAAAGCCCATATCGGGTCAACACAGAGCCGGTGTTTGTTCAGTGAGGTGAAAGCCAGCCTTTAAGCGCCGACCCCGCCGCTAAATGATCACCCAACATGACCCGTTTCCTTCCTCCATCCCACACTTTTCCTCCACTTCTCCTCCCTTTCTCTGTCTGTATGTCTCTGTCTCCATTGAAAGAAAGAAACATATGTTCCCGTCCAAAGGGAGACACATTAGACACAAGCTCTTTTTAGTGAAGGGCTGGGTGCTTTTTCAGGGGCAAAGTGAAACCCTATCTGGATGGCAAAGGGCAATACGTGCTTTGGCTGCGGCTCAAGTCTGCTCCGAATAAATTTGAAGTGTAAATATTTGTATTTGACGTATAAATGGACTTGATAGGCCCCTGATCACAGACTAGAATTGATTCGGCGTGCACACTTCCTCTAAACGACACTGAAAACTATGTCTGGACTGCAAAGTCTACGTAAGTATGTTATAGGATTACATAGTAAAAAAAAGTGTGGGCAGTGTAAGAGGTATTTCTAATTCTAATATGAGACGCCCAGAATGGCAGCTGATTGGTATATTTTTCTTTTCGCTTTCTTTGCTGTGCTGTTTAAGCTCAGTCTGGCCACCTCTTCAAACGCATCTAGCTTTTCATCCAGGTCAGTAAAAAAGCCCCTGCTGTGTTTGTATTGAAAGAGTGTCACCCTCACAGTGAAATGTGGGGCGACAGTTGAACATAAGTTGCAGCGAGGCTTGCTTGCCTGTGAGCAAACTTCCGTTTGCCCTCAACAGACGCCGGGGCGTTTCGACATCTGTTGAGAAAAGTCTCGTACACCTGTCTTCCTTTTCCTCCTCTCTAGCGGACTTGAACCCCCTATGTTCTTGTTGCCACCCATCCTCTCTCCACCCCGCTCTTTATACTTCCCTTTTTAGTTTATAAGCAGCGCCGCTGCTCAGCTCAAAAAGCATCCCTGCAGCAATGTGTATCTGGCACCGTGGTGCCAATCGCACCGCCGGGTATTTACAGTGGGGCGAATCAAAGTTCTTGTTTTGAGGTGGACCTTTGTAGGATGTGGGTTTTACCCTTGGCTGGTGATTGTGGCGGTTTTGTCTGGGCCAATATGAGTCTGTGCGAGCCACACAGAGACGCTACACTGCTTTAAGCGAATTTACATAACACTTTTAACACTTTCAATGTGAACGCATTTACGACCGTATCGTTACCGGTTTATTCCTTTGGACATAAAAGGAAACATTATTTCCAGCTAAGACTTCAGGAAAAAGTTAGGGCAAAATGTATTTTGAAGGTTAACCTCTGCGGCAGCAGCTGTGGGATCATCTGGTCCCTGAGGCTGCCGCATCGGCCTCTCTCCGGGGACATCAGCAGTGCGAAAATCCCCCTTTCGCAGCCCTGAAAACAAGCTGCTCTCAGCGGAAGTTGCTACATGTGGCTGTTTGAGCTGTTTCTGATAAGGGGATAAAGCTCTTTGCATGTGTTGCGTGTGTGAGAGTGTGTGCGGAACAGAGGCAGTGCCACACAAGGGCAGCCCTGCAGCCAAGCAGGTTGAGGCAGGCAGGGAGAGTGACGGGGTGCCAAAATGAGGCCCAATGCACCCGGATTCTCGAACAATACAGCGAGGCCCGTAGCACGTTGAGAGCAATCATCTCTCTTTTGTCCACTCATTCTGCACTTTGTGTGTGTAACTGTGTAACTTGGGAGTTGGGGCATGTTGGGGGGTGATATGAGCAGTTGTTTTCAGACCTTCTTGGCTGCATGCCTGCAGACTTCCCAGTGCCGCCGCCGCTGCTGCCTTGGCCTTGTTGAGCACAGAAGGCCTATTTGGCTGCGGTGACCGATCATATTAAAGCAATAAGCTGCTTTGAGTGTGTTATTTTAGCTCTGTTAGTGAATGGGGTTGTTGTTGTTGTGTGTACTTGGATGTATGTGTGCGTGTTTGTCTGTGCGGGTTTGGTGTATTCGTGGTAGTCAGGTTGCTCTAAGCAGCAAGATGTTTGGGGGGGGGGGGAAGGTGGGGGCCTCACAAGGCTGTGGGAAAGGAAGGCGAGCTGCTGCTGTCACATACATCAATGCAACACCAGCAGATGTGTCAAACGGCTTCGCGTTCACACCTCTGTGCATACTAGCTCACACACAATAATGTAAGCGCACTTCAGCCTCTAAACATGCCCTCAGTTACATGTAATGACAAATTATTGGCTGGGGGGGGGGGCTCAATGTGAATGTGTAAAATGTGTGAATTTTCCACTGAGTGGGTATGCACTTTTTTTGACTTTCAATACTTTGAGTTGTCATGCTGTTAGTGGACTGCTTCAGCAACGTCTAGGTCGTGAAGATTGACCTCTTGTTTTCTGTGATTTTCACATCTATTTTGACGAGCCAAGGCTTCCCACCGTGTTTACCCAAAGGATTACAAACTTCCCCGCTCCTGGAAGCAAAATAAAGATCTTGCTACACCTATTATTTGCTCACTGTTCCTAACCATTTGGGCCGAGAGAAATAAATATCCAGACCGCAGGTCGGTGGTACGCGGCGTCTTTTCCAGTAACCAGCAGGTGCCTTCTTCCCACAAACCGCCCCCACTCCACCTCGTCCCCATTGCCCCAACACAGAAAACGGTTTATTGTTATAATGCAGTGGGGGATAAAATATTCCTCCACTCATGGGCCATTTATTTTTCTAAAAGCAGATCAGAACTTTTATTGAATTACGGCTAAAAGGCCGTAATGGCTCCCTCCTGTATGGGTCAGTGTAAATAAGGAAGAGTGAGCACACACAGAGTGTGCATTTTACTTCCCTTCATAGGTAAGTAAACAGGAAAGACGCTTGGCCAGGGAGTTTAGAAGGGAGTGGGTGGGGTGAAGGTGGAGAGACAGAGTGAGAGACGTTGGCCGAGCTTCTCGGTTGGGTCTGAGAAAATGTTTTCTGCTTGCATCATCAGCGTGAATTAAAAGCACTGTCTGGGGCCTCTGTAAATAATTTGGTAATTCTTATTGCTGTGCTATCTGGCGTCAGGAAATGTAGAGGGGGAAATTTTTGTCTGAGTGGAAATGGAGGGGGCATTTCACCCCGGAGCTGTTGTGCGTCTTTGTCCGACAATCATCGGCTAGCACGAGGAGTCGACATTGCACTGTTTCAAAAATGCTAGGCACTGTTCTTTTTCTTTTTTTTTTTTTGACGGATTTTGTCAGAAACTTGTGCATTGATGCTGCAGCAAGATGCTGAAGAGCAAAACAACAAAATGGAAAAAAAGGGGCTAGTAATAGATCATTGGATATATTTTCTTTGTTTATATTTATGTTTTGTTGAAATATTTAGACTAAGTAGCTCTGCTGTCACAGGAAAGCTAACATACAAAAGCCAAAGTAGGAATCTGCGTGTGTGTGTGTGTGTGTGGTCTGCAAAGGGAGTTGGCCTCAAAGCTTCTAGATGTGGTTAAGGTGGCAACAGTGGTCTAAGAGCTTCCATCTCGGTCCTTAATTTACCCTCCCACTGCAAAGTTGTATTATTTTACAGATGCTTTCATGTCTGTGCTATTGTACGTTAATGACTCGTCGCACCATCATTCATATCTAACGTGAAAAATGGCCCTTTGCGCGTAGACATCCTGCATCTCTACGGGAGCATACTGTCCTCATCCGTCAGCAATTCGCGAACCTCGGAATGTGCCGAATGGCCCGACGCAAGTTCCTCTCTGAATTCAATCCAAACCCATTCAATGCGCACTGATGCATTCCGCTGGATTTTTCAGTCGACCCATATTTGCCCTTACGTCTAACCACCGAAGCCGAGTATGACGCGGCTAGAGTGACCCCAGGCAGGAGGATCGCCACAGTTGACGGCCTCCAGTCACTGCAGACGCCAACAAAATGTCATTTCTCAGAAGAAGATTTAAAAAGTCCCCCTCCTTTATCTCTTCCCATCTGTCTGTAAATGGTGTTGAGGCAGAAATTCTTCCCAGGCCAAATCATAAATTAGGGTGGTCACGAGTTTGATTGTTGAGGCTAGCCACTATTTGTATGTTCTTAATGATTCTGTGCGTAGGCCACTATGTCTCCAGGTTAAACATTTAGGAGCCAGGGTGAGCCATTAGCAGTCAGGAAAGCACCCAGCATCAGACATGCCACTGTTCCTCCCCTCCCCTGGCACTGATACACCTGTAGGCTTTTCTTTCAAAGACACCCATCTCCATTTTCAAACATCAAAGTTGCCTTTGAGAGAGCAATTCGCACCGAGGGCGAGCCTTTCATGTGATTTGTGAGCACGGGCGGGGCCCCGCGGGGTCGACTTAAAGAGATGGACGCACCTGGCAGGTGCATGGGCAGAGCAGCCACACACGCAAATATACACAACAACGTACAGGCTATTTTTTTTGTTTACCTTGCAGAGGGACTGCAATATCACAGGAAAAATAACACAGCGAATGTCATTGTTTGCCTGTTTGCATACTTTGTACAGTCTGTGTGCCAAATGCAAATAGAATCAACCCGCCAACTCCAACAGGCACCCCCAATGCCACGACCCCCCCCCCCCCCCCCCCCCCCCCCCCCCCCCACACACACACACACACACACACACACACACACACACGCACGCGCGGACACAACACCCTCTACACCCGCCTTCCATTCTCCTCTTGGAGCTGTGCGAACACACCCAGCCGAGCAAATAGAGGCAACAAAACACGACAGCACTTGTGTGATTTCGGTGGATGCATGGGCCCGTGGGTGGAAAAGCGTGCGATCTCTATCCGCATTTGCACTGCATATTAGTGTGTATATTCATGTTGGTGTGAGTTTGTGTGCACAAAGTCTCATCAGACAAATTGTTACTTTGACCTAATTGAGGTGCGAGAGGCTTCCTCTTCCCTTTCACTACGCGGCAAACAACTGTATCTCCTTTCCATTTCTTTAGCCCTCTCAACACAGACCCCTGGGTGGGAACAAAAATGGGTCTAAAATGTTTGAATTCATTAAATAATAAGTAAGTCAAGGGACTAAAATAGAATAAATAATAAGCATCTGGAATCGTTTTCGGAACTTAACTCTAGCTGGATTAAAAATGTAGTTTTCTGATTGGCCGGTCAACTAGTAAAGTAACGTCTGTGTCTCACGCACATACGGACTTGAGCTAGTGTTGATTTAATGAGTGTTGATTTTCAGATAAAGATAACCGCTTTGAATCTGTCCTTAGTTACCCTGAATTTGGAACTCATTCATGCGCACATTTTATTTGCACATTCTTAAACACTTATTTTTATCTTCACATCTTTTCTGGACATCTGCACAAATGGCATCTGTTTGTACAAATTACATATGTTCACAAACGTAACTTTCAGTAGAAACGATTTTACAAGTTCACACATTTAAATACTGCTAATAATTTTGTTCCGGCTAAAAAGTAGGGATATATGCCACATACTGTAAATTATTACCTAGCAATATTTAACAAAATAATTCAGATTTTTTTTTCCAGGTTATAGAGAGTTCATGATTTCTTCCTGGAGACTGATTTGTTTGACTTACAGACATACAGAAATACAAATGGCCCATTACTCATGGGTAAATAAGCTGTGGCTGATGTCATATACTGTATAAGCGAGGGAGTGTGACGGGCGCCCTTAAATAAAGATTTGGGATTCATTGAGAATAACCCTGCAGAGTGCATCAAGTGTGTGAGCGGTGTTAGAGAGGCATCTGATAACGGCAACAGACGGGGAGGGCCTTGATGTCATCTGCCCAATTTTTTTTTTTTTTTTTTTTTCGCATTTATTACTCAGAATGCTTTTGCTTGTTGTTAGACATGGCGGTTTGTTGAAGCTGCTGAGCAGACAGAAGTGGTGGGAGAGTTTGATACAGTTCTGTTTCTGAATGGGCCTCAACAGAAGTTAGATGGTAGTCAATTCAAATAAAAAACTGAACAGCGTGGTGGATGGTGGATGGTGGGGGGTGGGGTGCAAACGGTATGGTGACGAATGCCGGATGTGCGATGAGGAAATCAGCAGCAAGGGAAGACAAAAATACTTACCAGAACATTTTGCAGACTCTCCATTGAGGAACAGAATGCTCACTTGTGAGTCTTGTCCTCATGTATGTGCATAGGAGTGTTTGTGTGTAAGGTATGTACAAATACATTAGTGTACATGTGCCTGCTGATCTGTGTGGCTGTTTTACGGCCCAAATGTATTTTACAAAGCGTGTTCTTTGTTACATTGCCGGAGGCAAGCCACCACTGCAGTCCTGTCCATCAGGTTCTCCTGACTGGATCAGTAAACATTAATAACCCCCCCCCCCCCCCCCCCCCCCCCCCCCCCCCCCCCCCCCCCCCCCCCCCCCCCCCCCCCCCCCCACCCACCCACACACACACACACACACACACCCCTCGGTGCCAGCTCCCCGCCTGGCAGCCATGCAAATGCAGGCCCTGCACAAACAGTCTGTGAAGCCCCACTGCCTGTGGACAGGTGAACACAGCAGGGCTGGCTTCAGGCTGTCTGCTCTCTAATAATGCTAGAGCTCCGATTGTGCAGGCAACATTGTGTGGCGCTGTCAGTGAAAAATGGAGAGGGATCAAAGCAGAGTGGGAATATATAACTGTCTCCGAGAATGAGTTTCATAATGAAAAAATGCTGTTAGTTTTATGTGCTGGCAATGGTGCCTCTCTGCTTTGGCTCTAAAAGTCATACAGCCGATATAATGTGGTGCCGTGTGGTTAGGGAAGAATCTGAACATTTTTATGGTCCTAATAATGTCTGAATGGCAGTGTGTGTTCCTGTGCTTTGACTGTGCTGATGGACGACTGATATACTCTCAGAATGTGCCTTTTGTTAAAATGTTGGAGGTCCTATCTATTCTCGTAAGTTTATTTCTATTCTAGGATACACGTACTTCGATATTCTAACTTGTACGAAAAAAAATCCTCTCGGCCTCGGATCTGACAACTCTTTCAAACCAGTATGAAATATCCTGTGCTACAAAATGCTTATTCAATTAATTGTGAGCAACTGTTTGGATTTCCGGGTTGGTGCCGGATCTGTTTTCACTGCATAGCAACTGGATGTATTATTCATACTTCAGATAAGCTTTGACTCAATAATTCAGCCTTTTTTTTTTAAACATTTGCGCAAATCTAAAGGCCGTTTTCATAGATATTCTATAAAATCTTAAAAAAAATCTTTAAAAAGCCTTTGCGTGAGTTTATTTTCTGTCCTTCTACGAATTCCCTCTCGGCACCATGTAATAGAGTTTAATGGAGCCCTAAATTCCTCCTGCCCTATATTAAACTGTGTCACTTTATAGCACCCTGTGCCAGTGTAAAAGTAGCACGGCCACTCTGACGCCTCAGCCTCAGCCATAACGTGTTGACAGACAGACGAGAGACAATCTTAATGTACACAGTTATTTCAGGCCGGGGCACTTGCAGATGCACACACACGTTCCATTTTATTTCTCGAAACCAAGCACAGTCAAATTGAAACCATACACGCACACAACCACACACACATACATATTCAGTGTTTATTATTATCTGGTCCGTCCCTCCTTTGCAGTCACTGTTCTCTTTTATACCTCTGCAAATAGCATGGGTGGGGTACGCCCCTTTTCTCTTTGCCCCTCACCTCCCTCTGTGCCCCCCGTGGCACTTGCTGCCACTCTCTCTCTTCCCCCTGCTGCGGTCTGTTTTGACTGGGCCAAATCCTCCCTGGCCCAAATATCGCGCTCTGTTTCACCGCCAGCAGCCGTCCAACCCAGTCAGAGACCTCAAAAGACCCTGCGAACTGGACCCATATTATAAACCCCATCCATCCAGGTGGGATCGTGAAATCCAACCCATGAGTAAACTCCTGCATGTGGATACGACAAAATAACGCAATACTTCTCCCCCACCTTCCCTCGCACCAGCAGCCACAGCATTAAACCACATGAGTGTGTAGCTGCGGCTGGATGGACGGTGGCGCTAACAGCTTTAGTGAGCCAGCCTCCCAGCCAGGGCCAACAGTGGCCAGAGTCTGCCCTGTGTTAAATCAACGAGGCACTTATGTGGTGGGCCAGGTAGGACCCCTCTGACCATCACCGGGGACGGTGGGGGTTTGAGGAGGAGGATTAGGGCTAGGAGGGTTCCACTGAGCTGAGCCACCTGCGGCTTGGAGACTCCGCTCAGCTCCTCTTAGTGGTCTCGGCTTGTGCCTGATTAACGCCGATAGAGTTTCCGCTGAATAGGCTCGTCCCTGTGCGCGTGCTCCACACGCCCACAAACTCGCACCGTCGGTGAGGGCAACACAATGTGTTACATTTGAGCTTCCATAGGTTTACCATAACCACGACGCGCCTAACCACCCCAGCCTTCACCTTCATGTCTTAATTCGAATCGTCACCCCACAAAACCAAGTCTCAACCTCAAAATTTCGCGCACACACTCGCACACATCCCGCGTAATCCTCATGCAGGTGATATCAGCCTACCCCCCCCCCCCCCCCCCCTTTTTGCAATGAAATGACCCCCCCCCCCCCCCCCCCACCCCCAGCATCGGGAAAAACTGCGCACCTCCTCTCACGTCACACCACAAGGCAGTTTAGTAATAACACAAGTAATGTGTGGGTGTGAGTACGTGTGGGTGCGTATGTGTGTGTGCGTGCGCGCGGGTGTGTGTGTGTGTGTACTCACTGCGTGGTTCTCGGGGTCCGTCCACGGTGACTTTAATGGCGCGGTGGTAGGTGGCCACTTGCGGCGGCCCGGTGAACACCGTGATGGTTAGGGTGAAGCTCTTCCCTGCGGCACAGCAACACATCCATCACATTCATTGGAGACATTTTCAAATGATCTGCCAAACAGCTTTTCCCAGTGTTTGTAACAATACGTCGCTTGTTCACCCTCAAATCATGACCGTTTTTTTTTTTGTTTTTTTTGTCCCGCTCCAGCCTTTGAATTAAAGTGTTTTTTTTGTTTTTTTTTATTTTAAAGAGGGGCCGGGGACCACCTCCTTTGATGGCCTGGCTGCGGATATGATTTAAATTATTGTGAAAATGGGTTCCAGATTTGCTCGAAAGGGCTTACAGCGATAGTTTATTGTTCAACAAGACAGGATCTTGCTCCCATCTGCATCAAAGTCTGTGCAGGGGGTGGGGGGGGGCATCGTGCAGCGGGTTCGATGCTTGTCCCCTGGCCGGAGAAAAGCATCTCTTGTTAAAAAGAGACCGCGTGGGAAGAAAAAGTAGGGGGAAAAGAGACAAAAGAAGAAGTATCATCGCTTGGGATAATTAAATACAGAAATGAAAGGTATTGTCTATTTTTTTTTATTGAAAGACAAGGCCCTTTTTCCATCCATCAATCCCCAGCCATTTTTAACATTAAAGAGAATTATAAAAGGCCAGAAAAGGGCTGTAACGGGAATGAAAGAGATGCCTCCTCCAGATGACAATGTTTCTTCGCAATTTAGGGTTTTAAGTTATTTTGGTCCATAATATTTGTTTTTTTATCTTTGAAAATGTGGAGTTCTGATGTACTCCGTACACAGAATAAATATTACAGCAGGCCCAGGCATTAAATAAACCTCAGGCAATAAGGCCTGTCATTGCGTTATTATTATTATTATTATTATTATTATTATTATTATTATTATTATTATTATTCTTATTATTATTATTATTATTATTATTATTATTATTTGCTTACAGAAATCCCACACTGTGAAAAAAGAAATACTGGTATTTGACCTTGAGCTTTGGGATCGTTAGGCAGTCCTGGGACATGCGAGGTGGTTCCTCGTCCATTCCTCAGATTAAACACCACGTAGAAAATTATTTTTATTCCTCGGACTAGGAAATTATAGGCCAAAGTCGCATCGACACTGTGCGTCGTGACGCAGGTCAGGCCCGATGTTTCAGATGACACCCATGGACGTCAGTTGGCAAAGTGTGGGCACTCGCCGTACCCACACCTAAATGACAGCACATTTGCGGTTTGCATCTCTGTCATAGCCAACAGAGAGCCGGACAATACAACGAGAGAAATTCATTTAAAAGCGTGTTTTTATTTGCATCACTGTCTGCGTGTTCGCCTGGGCAACGTGGGCACATTTGGTGACTTGAATTTAACATTAACATGTCCTTCACCACTCTGCTGAGACCCACATACATGATCTATTAATGTTATAGTTGCGTTTCTAAATGTTGCTGCGAATGGCATAAAACCAAACACTTTTTTCATTTTCGTATGTGTGTGTGACTGTGTATATCTGCGTGCATGTGGAGTATTCGGGCTCACCTCGTCCGCTCCTTCCCACGAAGCGCAGGTCGTTGAAGCGGGCCACCTGGTTCTTCATCACCGCTGAGGCGTTCCTCAGCTCGGCCGAGTAGTTTTCGTCATTCCCGGCCATCACGGTCACCAGAGTCCCGTCGGGAACATCACCCAGAGCCACGACCTGTGCGCGGGACAAGACGAGCGGTGGCTCCGGGTCACCAAACCAAATGTACACAACTGCGCGCGTCAAACCGCATCCGGATCCCATAATATTAAACAAGAATATCGCGTGGTTTTACCACAATGTCAACAACGGAGCGAATTGTAATGCTGGCAGATTATGTCAATGATAATATTCCGCTAAGATTAAAATCTAAACTTTTATCAACAATGTGCGCATATAATAACCTCCCCCGTTGCCGCAGTTTCTTTACCCAATGTTCTCATCCAAGCGCAAGATTAACGCAGACATAATTTAATAATAAATATATAAAGACAAACGTTTATATATATATATATATATATATATATATATATATATATAACTTATATACTATAAAATTGTCATAATTATATTATATATATAAAGCGGGCTCTATAAATAAATACTATATATATATATATATTTGTTCAGACCTTATTCGCCACTGTAATTAATGGCAACATTTGAACATTAAACATTAAAAATAATGTATAGTGCAGAAAGAAAAGCATAACTTATCAATAATAATTTACATAAACCAAAAAGCAAAACTTCCTGAAGCCTCTCTTATTTATAAATACATGCTGGTAGATTAATCTGGATCGTCTTAAACGTCTTTCTGCAAGACTTGTTCTCGTGTGTTTGCTAAAAGTTAGAAAAGCCCATTTTGAATAAAAATGTAATGAGTGATAATAAGAAGCCATGCGTCTTGCCTTGAAAGCCACGGGGAGCGTCTTGTTGCACCTCCAGTGGGACGGGAGCACAGAGCAGAGGAAGTTGGGGCTGTCTGTGCGGACCAGCTCGCCGGCGTGGTCCGCCAAGACGTCCACCACGTTCCTGGTGTCCGGTCTTGTCCTCAGGGGCCCCGGGGTGGCCATGGCCCCGTTGCCGTCTCCGATCTTGCAGGGGAAGGACGTGGAGGGCGGCGTGAACCGTCTGGTGGTGGGCGGCTCTACGGGAATATGCATCACAAAAGCTTGGGTCAGGGCCACCTGACTGGGGTGTGTATGAGATGAGCAGGACACTTTGGTAGATTTTTTTTTCTTCTTCTCTCCCCTCCTCCGGACACCGATGATCTCAGCAGTCCACGGTGTGCGCGTAAAGGATGGAGGCGAGAGCGCACAGACTGGGTGTATTGAGCCTCGCTACCTCACTGCGCTCTAGATCATCCGCACAGGATGTGTCAGTGAGAGAAACATAAACTTCTCATTGACTTAAAAATAAATGCCGCTCCAGAGTCTCTCGGTGCTGAATCTGGCTTGTGTCTTCTCTGTTGCCCACTCGATGGACAGTACCAGCCGCGTGTGCGCAACAAGCCAACGCCACAAACTGGCCGAGCTTTCACTTTGAAATCGCAAATCAGTCAACAACAGAAACTATTTATCGGCTTAAAGTCATCTGTTGACAGTGGTCAGATAATCCAGACGTGATGAGACGTGGTCTGACCGCCTTCCTCGGCTAAAGTCTTTCTTTCTTTTGGAACGCGAATAAGAATCAGACCTGGACCGGCGCCTCTTCAAATCTCGCCAAACTCCGCTAAAAACAACAATCTGTGAGACTAAATGTCTCAAAAAAACTCTACAGCAGAGCTGAAGTTGAAGTACATCGGTTTCCTTTAAAAAAACAACAACAACAAAAAAACTTTATCCTTGGTGGATCTTCCCAAAAATAAAACCCAACGTTATTGCGGGATAGAGGGGAAGTGACCCGTCGCTCCTGCTGGGCTCCCTTTAAAGTTATCCTGTTTATGTCGCGGGGATATGTGGCGCGAGAAGGAGCCGTGAGGCTGAACCGAGTGCAGAGTGCCGCGGTATTATTTTACCCGAGTCATTTTAGTGTTTAGTGGTTGGGAGTGTGGAGGCGATTTCCACCAATGAATCTGCAGGGCTGGGTTTTCACCAGGCCAATCAGACTCTCCGCTGCCCCTTCTGCAACTGTTGTCACACACACGCACACGAGCTGAATTATTGATACATATCGCTGCCTCTCTCTCCGCGTGTGTTTTATTTTAATATGTCACAAAGAATACCTATATATCTATATATAGATATATAGGTATTTAGGAAATGACTTTGTAAGCGCGACACGTACTTTAATAGATTTTAGATAGAAATATATCCAAAAGTCGTAGGGCTTGGTCAGAAGATGAAACAAAAATAATTGTGTTGGATTGTAATATGTAAAAAACACAATTAGATTTTTTTTATTCTCTTTGGGTAGATTAGATTTTTTTTTAATCGTGTGATAATTAACTAGAGAAGATGAAAGCTCTGTACCTTTATCTCGAATGCCATTGGTTTATCTCTTTACCTTCTCTCGCCCATTTTGATCTGGGCACTTTATAATTGATCCACAGCAGCAGAGGCCTGTGGTTTCATGCTCATAACTCTTGGTTTTAAAAGATATTGCATGTGGCGGCCTCACACCTTCTCGGCAGGTAAATAATTTAATTAATTTTTGTTTTCATATAGGGAAATTATAGGTTCATAGGACAGATAGGTATCACTTTAATTGGCCTAATTTGACTTAATTGGACAAATTAAATCACACATCAAACGCCTCGACTGATGAATAAGTGCGCGTGCCAGCGACTGAATGTATTTGGAGCCTGAAATGTCAAGGGTTACGTCAAATGACGGCACACCCAGCAAAGCCTCCGTCGTGCTGCTTTCTGACACTAGTTGGCGCATTTGCCTTTTCAATCGCTGTCAGCTCAGACAGCGTGAGGCAGAGAGACGTTTCACCTCTGCACAGAGGAGGGAACTTTCATCGGTGCTCTGAGTCACATCGGATTTTATTTCCACTTTAGCAACGTCGGTTAAAATAATGACTGGCGTGAGGCGGGTTTTTATCGCTGGTAGAAGAGCCGTAGATATTTTATTCACATTTTTTTCTTTCTAAATTGCCACAAAATCGAATTATCATTGAGAGGGGAAATCGGCATACAATCAGAGGCAGTTATTCGTTTAACAACCACACACAGAGGGCATGTGACAGACGTGAGTTAACATTTTCACCTCTAAACACAAGATTTGGATTTATTAAATGATTCCCTGTTTTTCGTCTTTTTATTCCAAAATCTAGTCATTCCCGAAACATAGTTTACGAGTGGTAGTGTTTTTGTTCTATTATGACAGTGAACACAATTTTTAAATATTTGCGACGAGAACTCGATTAAAAATGTTCTATTTAAAAACGATAAATAAAACGACTCGAGGCAAACAATAACATAACAACTGACTCAATATCATTTTATCTGACAGGAAATGGACATTAAAATGGATATCGAACACGTCGTGTGGATTTTCGTTGAAACGCATTTTAATATGTATTCAATCAATCATGTTTCATCTTAATAACAGGATAAGGCATTTTATTTCCGCGTGCAGCGGTTTTTAAGTTGTTTACTTGCACGAGAATAAATCAAAAGCAGTTAAGTGGCGTGAGGACTCATCTGAGTGGATTCAGAGTTCCCCACAATCATCCCCCCAAAAGCAGTGATCCAAGTATGAGAGAATGACGACGTTTAAGAGGAAAGATTATGAAAAACGTATGAACAAATTCAAGGACGTGGAATCGTCCAAATTAGCTGTGAACTTTGCACGGGTTTACTTCACAGTACCTGTTGGTGTGGAATCAAATCTGGCCACAAAAATGACACCGTCAGTGTACCCCTCAGAAACACACAAAGAAAAAATACAGCTCACGCAAACTTAATAGAACCTATGAGTCAAATCTACCTGAAACAAATCCCCTTTCTCTCTACTTTTTTGTCTCATGACGTCCGTATTTAGTTAGGGCCTCTTTTACATAGATACACAAATATACGCTTGTAAGCTTGTTTAACTTACCGTTTTATAATATATATTTTTTTCAAACAATGAATTGAAGATATCAATATAGTCGAGCCACCTCCAGCATCCTCCGAGTTCTTGCTGTGGTCAGAGACCTGCGTTCCCACACATTCTCAAGCAAAGAAAGTCCTAATGAGTGTCAGCCATGGCCTTTTTAACATGAAAAGGGAAATCGCAGAGCCGCATTTCACAGCCAGATCGAGGAATGACAGCAGCACCGTGATCCCTACTATCCTCACTACAAACAAATAAATAAAGAATCTCTGATCAGATCACCTATCACGCCGCCTCTATTTTGAGTAAAGCTCTCCTGGGACAATGACAACGCCAGTGATATTTTAGTCGTCCCCCTGCCCCAGTTCATTATTAATATGTGACCACATGCCCCAGCTATACCCTGCTCAACTGTAATGTGCGCTCCGGGCGCCTGTCACATTTAGACCTCCGCATTTCAACATGCAGTTACTACAGTTTCAGCCACACAGCCGTTGAGGACAGAGGCCACCGTGCCCTGAACGATTTTTAATGATCCGGGTGGGCTGAGTCTGAAATCAAGACAGAAATCCTGGAGGATATGTGAAACCCAGGGCCCACCTCAAATAGGCCTCAGCCGACAGGATTCTACCGTTCAAGAATGGAAAGAAAGCGGCTCCTTCAGGTGTAAATTAAGAAATCATGCTGATGTTTACTGATGTTGTTTGCTCTGTGAACACAAAAGGTTCAGTGGTTGCTTCATCACCCTCTTTATCACCTGAATCTGAACATCTTTTCATAACAAAAAGAAAGGTTCAGGAAATGGTGGTTGGCCATACAAAAAAAAACAGTCTTTCGCAAGGGACAGTAAAGATCCTCTTTGTGTCTTAGACCAAAGCAATCCCCGTTCACGTTCGGTTTCATGTGTAATGAGTCAGATGGAGAAGTCTAAGACGAAAAGTATGATTCCCATTAGCAGAGAAGCCAGTGGAAGCCTTTGGGGTCTGTAAACGTATACCTGCCTCTAAGTGCCACCCACACTGCCTTCAGTGCCACGTAAAAGTCACTTTGAAGATGGGGACGGTCTCAGATACTTGGACACCCCTTTAAATGTTTTTTTTTTTTTTTTTTACCGAATATGATCTATTAGCCTGTGTAAACTGCTGGGCTATTTTCAGACAGCACACATAAGCCATTGGATGGGTAGCTATTCATTTGGAAAAGGGGGCTACGGGGGCAATTAGAAATAGTTTGAGGTTCAGCGATGACATAAGACAAAGATTTCTATCTTTAGAGGAGCTGTGGCGGTCACACATTTCTGTACATTCACAAATTACAGGGCAAGCTTTGGCCCTCAATCCACCGAATGCATTCCTTCCGAAAAGTGTCTGCTCAAATTTCAGCCGGGGGTTTCTGCTCAGTGGAAATATGAGTGTTCTGAATGGACGACTTCTATGAAATGGAGTTTTATTCCTCTCGGATTAAATTAGCTCTACTTTGGGGCTTGGGGTATTTTTTTGTATGAATGATGAATTCTGCGGTGGCTGTGGAACGCTGGGCTTGTTTACCGTTCCCTCCCATTTTTTTTTTGAAACATAGCTCTCTATGAAATGGACTTTTTCTGCTTGATATGACAAGAGTGTCTGTGATTAGACTTCCAAGCATGATGTAAGTCACCAAAGCCATTTGTGCCAGTCCCCTCAAAGCCAAATCATATTCTAGCGTCGAAGTGTTTATATACACAAGTATATGGAGAAACTTTTAAACAACAGTGAGTGGGTACAGACTGTTTGGGTTTCGGGCTCTTGCTGCTCTGATGGCCGATTCCTTCTCAAATTTTGATTACATAATGTGTCGGCACATCCCAATCGGTGGTCATTTTTGTCCATTTTCATGTTCAGACAAGAAAATAGGAAACACATTGAACAATTCTGATCACATAAGTCCAATGTTATTTTTGTTTGTGTGCGCTTTCTGTCTGTGCTCAGCTTTGTTTTAATGACCGTTAAAAAACGTCATACTTTTTTGATTCCCATGGTTTACTTCTGTAGTCTGCCCCTTGTACTGTCTTATATTCAGTAACTCATGAGTGTCACGTCCCAATTTCAGATCCTTGAAGGCACGTAGAGTATACAGTGTCCTTAAAGTGATGAAGAGGACAGTGACATTTCCAAACCCAGCAGCTAATTACTATGTTAGGGTGATAAGCTGAGATGCAGCAGTCACCAGAGGAGACAAAGAGCACATTCATTTCATGCATCTTTAATAATCTGTTTACATTTGATAAAAGGTGCAGAATGGAGCCAAGGGCTTATTAAAGCCCTATGAATCAATTGAGCGCCATAATGGCTGTTGGGGGATGACTCCAACTACGTTTTTATTTCTGTCTGCTGAATTTAAATGGGCTTCTTAAAGATTGCATCATTTTTTTTTTTTTTGCAAAAATGCTGAGCATAAATTTGTTTCATACCGAAGACATTATGGGGTAGTACCATAGATGAAAAATGAACTCCTTAATTCATGTGACCATTGCCAATAATTATTTTTCAGATGAAGATTTCACAAAGAAAACACCTGATAAACCCATAAAATACCATACATTTTTAAGGATCAAATATGTGGTTCCCAATCTCGTAGGCTGTTGAAATCATTGCCTGTGAGTTCAGGTGTCTTAATAAAAGCTGTTTTACCGAAAAGAAAAGTCCCCTCTAAACCTGTCAATATTTCAGTAAGCAAAGATTAAAGAATAGTAAGAAATTAAAAGATGAATCATCTCATTACTTATTTCAGATCACAGATTTATCTTGTGACACGTGAGAGTGACTGAACTCCAGGTGGAGAACTGCTCGACTTAAATAATTGTGACAGAGTAGTTTCAACTAGCTTCAAATGAAGTAGCTATAAAATACTAGTTATTCATTATTGCATTGCAACTTTAGCAGTGTAATAATAACCTCGGGGTATGCTGTATATTAATGACTAGGGCAAACACTTAGCAGAGTATATATAACACTTGACGTTGACACTGACATTTTTGAAAAAGGAACGCGGTCTGCGTGTTCTTTATAACAAACGTAATACACTGTCACATTAATAAACCACCTCTGAGTTTAGTACAGATCAGTTTTGAATATGGTCAGGATATTATCAAATATTGCAGTTGTGTCCATATTAATATGACAGCACGGACTCATTTCGCCAACTTTTTTGATGCCGCTCCTATTGTGCAGTCACATGACATTTAATATTTACTTTCATCCTGTTATCCCTAGTGAATGCAAGTACCTCCTCCACCCCGGCTCTGGATGCAGATTAGAATTTTTTTTCCTTCTGTCTCGTTAAAAATGACCCCAGAGGTCATGAAAGACATAGAGAGACCCTGCATTGGGTTCACTGTGATTGGGGGTTGGAAGTGGTCAGGCCCCCTCCCTGTCCTTTCAGTGGCAGGTCAATGTTACACACCCGAGGCCGCGATAGTATAGGGTGTGGTGGGGTGGGGGGACTTGCCGTAAACCCCGAATGTCACGGCCGCTCCGCCCTCACATCATCGGTCGGGTACACTCACCCAACGATGACAGTCAGCAGCCTGTGATGTGGTTCGCAGGCCTGTTTATTCTTTGGAAACCCACTAAAAGTAGCATTGGATGGTAAGCTCACCAAAAGGCCCCAGTGCTATTATAGGAGCACTTTGGGTTGAGTTTTGATCTGGTGGGATTGTAAATAGGGCCCTGCCTTTCTGTGGAGCACCACTTTGGGGCTATATTGTTTGGTGTGACCTGAAGGAGGCCATTTGATATCCAGGATGATTTGTTAACCTGGGATATAATGTTAAATCCAAAGTTGAGATGACTTGCGGATTTAGGCCTGTGCACTAGGACTTGAGTGTATGTTTTTCATAGTGCTGACGGTGATGGACAAAGGCCGACAAAATGCACCCTGCTCCCCTTTTTTTCATTTCACCCAAGGAAAGATTGTATTTTTTTTTTCCAGGGTCTTTATTCACCCCCGAAAGTCAGTATAACTTTTAAATCTAAATGAGACCCATAAATACGTCAACTCTCCCATATTTTTTTTTCAGTTGTGGTTTTTAGTGTGAGCTATAATCATTTCTCATCTTTCTTTGTCTCTGAGTCTGACTGTCTATTTGTGTGTAACAGCGCGCACACACTCACACAAATCCACATACACACACAAACGCACAGTGTTTCTCTCTTTTCTGGCGAGAGCTTCTGATGCAAGGACGGCAATCTGTAATCTGTAGTAATTGCATGTTGCAGAAAAACATTTTTCCGCTGTGGTAATCGCTGCAATATGTGCAGTTGCGTTGCCAAAGTGACAGCATCCCCACCCCCCACAGACACACGCGCACACACATGAACACACAGAGTATCCCGACTTTACCGAATGCGTCCTGCAAACAAAAAAAAGGTGTTTGAAGACTCCTCCTCGGGAGGGCTGGGGAAGACACACTGGAATGTTGTGACAAAATGCGCAGCCGCTAAGGAGTGTGGGCACACATGCACAACATACACCTGTGGCGCTGTCATCCCGCATTCACCTTGTGCAAAAAGATTTATGGTTCCTGCCAGTGACAGTTTAACTGCCACGCAGCCCCCATGCCAGAGCCCTGCCAGAGCGCAGCTGGCGCACGCAGATCAGCAAACGGATCTGTCACGGGAGCCACATCTGATCACTCTCCATGCTCCTTTTTTCAACACTGGGAGCAGGTGATGAAATTACCGTGGCCCTACGGAATGCAAATTCCCCCCAATAACCCTTGGAAATTCAACTCAGGGGATGGAGAACGGTGCGAGTTCTTGTCGATGAGTGGAAGTCGGAGCCGCAATGACTGCTGCGAGCGCGGTGACGGTCTGTGGCTGAACCACTGATGCGCGTTTGTCCCACCATCATCCACCATTTCATCTCTTTGACACCGCCGCTCTGCCATGTTGGACTGTGCGGGCCTGTGAGGTCATCGCCCAGGGACTGAGGGCAAACCATGAAGACAACCCCGCGCTTGTTCGCGCTCTCCCTCACTCCCTCTGCCTTTGCGGCCTGGCGGTGCCGCGCATCAGGGATATCATCAGCGTCATATCCCCCCCTTCGCTCCACAGAGCCCCGGAAAATACGTCTGCCCCGTCGGGCTGTCCCACGTTCCATTTGTCTGTGTGTAAACCCCGCACACCTAGCGATACGGACACGTAATGCTCAGAGACATTTATAGATGCGCAGCACAGACACCGAGATTGCAACCAGACTGTGTGTGTGCAAACCTTTTTCTTTCTTTTTTTTCCCTCCCTGGGCCGCTACGCTGACTGCTGAAGCCGTCCAACCTCCCAGCAGTTGAACTTCCCCGTGTCTCTAATGGAGTCTCTCTGTCAGATCAAACGGCTCCCGCTGACGGGGAGAGGAGACAGATCGCAGCGCTGGAAGCCGTTCAGTCTGACAGCCCCAACACATTTGACTGGCAACGCGGTCTGTGTCTCTACTCCTCCATCGCCGGAGATCCCACACAAATGTAGTAGCGCCACCAGAGAAGGGAAGAGGTGGGGGGGGGGGGGCCCTGAGCCTGAGTCTGTCGGTCTCAGAAAATAAGTTGTGAGGCGTCCCGCTCGCACAAAAGCAAAGCCCCATAGTGGGTCTTTTCTCAAAATGAAATCGCATGTGAGCCCAATATTAGGAAGTGAGCATGGCTTCCAGCAACCACCGAGCAACCATTATAGCAGAGCCTGTAAACCACATTTGCACCAGCAGACAATGCCCCTTTGTGCTTGTTGTGTGGCTGTCCCTTCTCGCTGCGACCCCAAAGAGACGCTCTGCGCCTTTTGAAAAAAAAAAAAAAAAAACGGGGCGGAGGGCAGAGTGACGACGCGCGATGGCGAGGAAGTGTCAGTTTTCGATGTCTGGTTAATTAGTGACAGTCGTGTCAGGAGGGGCGAGCAGGACAGTCTGCCCTCATTTAGCCCCATGGCGAGCGGGGCTTTTGATGTGGTTGCGCATGGAATGCTGTTGTTCATTCCTCCCTGCAACAAAAGCCACATGTTTTTTATTTTTTGAGAATAAGTTCCTGTTAGTGCGAAGGAACACTGCGAGGTATGTAGCGTATGAAATGAAGGATGAATGACATGAACGGTCCCCAACAACTCACAAGTCAGCGACGCCTCTGCCAACCGGGCACTGGGCCAAGCGCGTTGTACTGCATTATGAATCCATTTTCAAATCGTTTGTTGCCTGTGCAAATTCCTCGCTACGGCACCGCACATTCAAATCATAAACCTATATGAATACACAGTCTACATTTTGCCAACTTTTCGACCATTGTCGTCATTGTTTTTTGTTCTTTTCAACTCCTTTCATCGCTGTTAAGGGACTCTTTCATCGGGGGTCATTCCAGGTTCTGTCACACTCATTCAAGTGCAAATGGTCTTCAAAGAGCCCCCAAAAATTGAATTTGCATTTCTTTCCCTCTTCAGAGGGGTTCAGCCTCCCGAGCACCGTCTGACTCACCGCAGAATCAAACCAGAATGGAGCAGGAACCCGGCCGCTGGTTTCCTGACAAGTGTCCGTGCCACTTTCCTCTGCAGACGTGAAACAACTCTCGGAAAGTACTCCGTTTGCCCTCGGGGCTTTTCATCGTAGGGAAACCAGGGTGTGGCGAAACTCAGCGTGCAAGCCAAGGAGCTCAGGAGAGCACTATTGTCATCCTTTACAAACTCCAATGTCTTGCACAGTAAGTGCAATCATTAGAATTGAGTCCATATCAAATCAAAAGAAAGTGAATCGTCTCAAAGTGTCACAGAGCCTTTCCGTGGCGACTGTAGCGAGTCACCGTGTCGCATGTGACTCTCTTCTGTGATGTCTTTGGGCTCGAGTCCCAGGGCTGGATTAAGCATACCTAATTGGAGGCTAAAACCTATTTTCAATGAGGTCTCTCCATTCAACTCATTGCTTGAGTCAAGGACTTGGCCTAATTGTGAGTCCAGGAAACCACCCGGGTGTCCGAAGTGACCGAATGTTTCCTCTCATCCTCCGCATCACTAATCAGTTGTGGCGTTGCCCGTGTACAGTTAGCACACGTGGAGCGCGCGTGGAGAGGCAGGACTCTCCCCTCTCCGACTCTGGGCTTTGCTCTAACTGCACACTAATCCCCAGATTGCTGTGTTTAGGCCCGGCACGTCGCTGCTCCACGTCAAGGCGGCCGCGGCCAACGACGGACTAATGACACAACGATGACAAGGGGTGTTTGTAAACCCAATCAGAAGCCTGGAGTCTGGGCTGCCTGGTGATTAGGTTAATCAAACTCCACACTGACAGAATGACTGGCTGGCTGTCTGCCTCTTATGTCATCACGCTGATTAGAGGGGAGAAGTTTTGTGCTCATGTCCGTCAGGCACTTCTAAACCAAATGTCTTTCTGCCAGGTTGGCAGCGTTCGCGCTGCCAAACCTCTCTCGGTGAAAACTTGAGGGGACTCCCTATTTAACTAAGGACCAACTTTAGTTTGGTGTTATTGTGCTTTAACGCTTCGGGACGCCCTGTGGTTCTTACCGTTCTGTCTACAAACGGCTAATAACGTAATATCTCACAGAGGACCCCAAAAGTCAAGCTTCTTAGTGCACAACACACGAGGACTTTTTGTAGCTCCCAAACGGCCCTTTAAGGATAACAATTTCAAAATTCTATCTTGCAGGAAATAGCCAGTAACTCAGTCTTGTCTGTATGAAAGTATTGCCCCAGTACACAGTGGTAAAATTAAATATTAGTGCTCTGCAATTCAATATTTATTTCATGTATGTATTTCAACAACATTCTCCTGAACAACGGACACAAACGCAGAAGCAGTGAAACTGAAATCTTTCAGTTTCGCCCTCGGTTGTTTAGTCATCGTGCGGCTCATTCTGCTGGACTAAGGCATCCGGAGACCGTGTGTTAGTCCTGACCAGCTATTACAGTGAGGTCAGACGGCATTTAGGAGGGAGAAACGTCACGGTCATCACGTTGACATGCCCTGCTCCTCTCTGACTCAGCATGTGGAAACGCTCACGTGGTGGACCTCGGTCCGTCTGTCCGTCTGTCTGTCTGCGTTTGAATCCGATCTGTGCACGTAGGTGCTCCTGTAACCTTGTGTGTCTGTGTGTGTGTGTGTGTCTACCATAAACTTCCCTGTGTGTATTGCGCCGGTGATGGCAGCATCTGCGACCGTGAGAACAGCATTTGCAGCAGACAGAGTGACCTCACAGCCGGCAGACTGTGGAGAGGAGATGGAAGGGACACTTCTGCTGCACAGCTGAGGGGGAATCCCTGGCCTAGTGTTTCCTATACGGCGCGAGCCAGTGCAGAAGTGAGCAGCTGTAGCGAAAGCTCGTTAAAGTTTACTTGAGGGCAAAAGCTGCCCTGCAGTACAGGGACAATAGATCATTTTTATCCAGTAAAAATAAAAAAAAATCGAATATAGTGTTCTAAAATGTTCTACCCGTAGAAGTAGTTTAATTTTGTGGAAAACAATCTTTTTTGGAACAAAATCTAAAGTTTTTATAATTACGGTGGAGGGGGGGGGGGTTACATGTACGATTATTTCTTTTCCAGGCTAAATCATTTGCTGGAGTGTTGTCGTCACTGTGCGGTTAAGAAGTCACTGTGTCTGGAATAATCAGACACACAACCACATAAAACTGCAGAAATTGTCATTTCTGCTTTTTTAGTATTTTTTATTTAATTTTTTTGCACAGAAAGAAATAATTTATAACGAGTAAGCTTTCGAGGTGCGGGTGGGCAGATTTTATTATCCATGGACAGGGGATGTTTTCACCCTCGGGTAACTAGCTGGTTGCTGGTTCATATTTCAACCACAGATTTTTGTGAGTGACATCAGTCTTCTCCAACAAAGGAGCACATTTCAATGCAACCTTTTTCTCTCACTTAGCTCTTAGTCGCAACATTAATGATATTGATGCCGAACTCCAGGGTAGAAAAGCAGAATTAGGTGGCTCATTACGGATGTAGTTAGCAGCACTGGCAGTTATCGGTACCCCCTCCCCCCCATGAATAGTCTCAGAGAAAACCAAAAGCCCATTTTTGAAACGCTGTCTCCACAAAAATCAATTCCCCGTGGTTAAAGTGATGTTTGAGGGGAGGAAAGAAGCAACCGAAAAACATGTTTTATTGCAGTAACAACAATTAACTGTATGTAAACAAGTTGAGAAGAAAAAAAAATCTGGGAAAATAGAAGAAAAATGGAGAATAAGAAAACATTTCATAGCCTGCAGCCTCTCTCATCCTATCATTATCTGCCTTTTTCCTCCACAGTAATTAAGTTTTTTTCTTTATTGCTTATGGGAAAAGGGGGTAGACTATAAGGATGTTTTGAGCATGATTAAAGTTGCTTATAATGAAGTGAAGATTCAGAGTCTGGAGGATGGATTTTTTTTGTCTGTGAAAAACATTCCTTTTCGTCCTTTGATGGTGACAGAGCGGGTTCCTCTGAGCCTTAGATCTTGGCTAAACTTTCACACATGATCAAATAAAAACCCTCCGTTCCTCCTGTGTTCCTTCTCATGTGTAGAAGGAGGAAAGAGTTGCCGTCTGCTGATATGTTTCTGGACATGTGGGATTCTCCAAAAGTTGGAGTCTATTTTACCTGCTGCCGACCAGGCTCGTGCCCACCCATTACAGTCATTTGTGGGCTAGAATGCAACTGTAACGTTAAAAACCAAAGTGCACAGCCCATCGACGTGGTGCTTAGTCACAGGCGTTTTTTTTGTTTTTGCTTTTTTTACTGCACCGGCAAGGATGTTGTTGACAACATCTGTTTAACGGTACAGGGAGGGGTCCAAACAGCAAGTCTTCTTCATCTAAGTCAAACTCAGGTCACAGCTCTCTAATTGTAGCCAGAGTCACTGAAAACAATGCAAACCTGTGATGGAGCAAATGTTTTATTGTAGGTTTTGCTCTCAGGTGTTTATCTCATTTGCTTGTTTGGCGCAATATCACGAGCAAATTCCACGTATGAGTGCAAGTGCCGCATAAATTCACGTTGATAATACATAAATTAGCTCGCAATAATATGTGTGTTTTTTTTCTGCAACCCCAACCTTACCATGTAATAAGCTCTGGGGCTGCCCTGTGGTTTAGGGCGTAGGCTTAAAACAAAATTAAGAAACAGAAAATTGCGAGGAAGGCTTTTCCAATTTAGTGGTCCATCATGCACGACGAATGAGATCATAAAGAGTCTAATAACTGCGATGTAGATTTAATCATTTAAACATACGTTTTATTTGAAATATTATCAGCCCCCTGAGTGAAGCGAATTAATTGTCAAGAAATTTGTCATAGAAATAATACTGCCTCTTCCGGTATGGGTATTACCGTGTTTCAAATTCAAGCGAAATAATTTTGCACAATGATAATTTCCGCCCTCATTATCCAATTACTCAAGCATTTTCAAAGTGTGCATATTTTCGTTCCGAAATGCAGTTTGTGGTAGATTTGCTTGTTGTTGTTCTCACGTCAGATGGTCCCCGAATAAATTGTAAAGAAGCCGGTCTCGACGTCACAAAGTCCCTAGACATCACTTACATCCATTATCTGGGACATTTGTGTCTCTCGTAGCAGCACTTTTTTTTTTTTCAACCGCTAGCATGTGAGACTACCGTGCGCTGAGGGGGGGGCTGGCTGGGGTGGGGGGCGCTGACTTCTGCTTCAGAGCTCATGCACCCTCAGTTTTCTTTACAGAAGAATTACAGAAACCCCTCCAGCAATGTTTGTTGATACAAGTTGCTCACGCTTTTCGGAACACCTTCCCCCCCCCCCAAGTCAAAGAAACCTTTACAGCATAAATTCATATTATCAGATTGGCTGAAAAGAATCTGGCCTCTGTGGTCGCTTGCCGACCACCAGAAAATTGTATTTACTACTACACTTAGCACGGCTTTAACCTTGACCAACGCGACCGTGAGCGCGGCGGTTTGAGCCCAGCTTGTACATGGGTGGAGGCAGGTTTTGGGATTAGTCAACCACATAATCAGCACGCCCCTCTGCACGCTTTACCTGCAAGCCGTTTTACTGGCAACCCCTGAAAGTGTTCCCCATAAAGTCGTGTTGACAGACGGTGAAAACGGCGAGACGGACCAAAAAGTAAATAAGTACCTCCAAAAACGTTTACAGCCTAATCAAGTCCAGAGCCTTTCTTCCACCCAATATGCCTTCAGAGTTTTTTTTTTATAAATAGATATTATACCGGGCTAAATTGGAGACAGGATTTCTCCAGCTCTGCGGCTGTCATGCGTTTTCTATTATTTGCTTTCACTTTAGAATATTGAAACCCTTAATATCTGGTTACGCATTTCAGCCCGCTCAGCCAGCCATCATGTTTTGGCGTCACTGTGGGGGCCTCACACTCAGCGGGATTTTGAATGGTCTCCAATCAAGCACGTTAATTTCAGAGTAGAACAAAAATCCTCACCATCTGACTTTGTTATTAATACGTTCACCAGAGGCCAGCGATGTGTTCCGTTAAATTTATAGTCTTTCTCATTTCTGAGCTACTGTGTCTTTTTATTTGTCAGCGGTAGAGCTTGAGGTTCATCTTGAGTTTTATCCCCTGCGAATGATTCATTTTAGCACTGCGTGCATTTAGTGTCTTTTTTTTTTTTTTTACACTGTACATGTGTCTCTCTGGCTTCTCCCTCCCCAACACTTGTAGAACAAACCAGACCACCTCCCCGAATCCTCCAAAATAACCTCGCTACAACTGTGGTGAGGCATGGCGCATTTCTCACACACAAGCCCCTACTTCCATTCATGCAGCGCAATAAGCCAAACATATAAAACCATTCCCACCCTAATAAAGTCGGGCCTTTTTCTCTGCCACAAAAGGAGCTGGCTTCCAATACTCCTAAAAAAAAAAAAAAAAAAAAAAAAAGGACTCTTGTGTAAAAGAGCCAGCCGGCAACATTGCGGTAAAATGCAGTGACAGAAACTGAGCCGAGGAAATGACACGCCACACGGACCCAATAAACCAGGTACACCACCTGAAGCAATGGCCTGGAAAACTCTGTAAAGTTTAAACACATTCTGTGTCACAGAGGGAAAGTACTGTGCTGAGGCTGCTACTTTTCTCTCTCTCTCTTTTTTTTATTTTTTATCTCAGCATAGATTAAATCTTATATTAAATAATCGCCTCTGTGTGAGGATTAGCAGGTGTAGTGTGGTTTTTATCAGTCAAGTGCAGCAGCAATGAGTCTGCATCAGATTAAAAGCTCAATCATGCAAGCGCCTCGCAAGCAAAAACGCTGTCCGACGGTTAGCTTCTGTTTGTCCTGAGGTAGACACGATGACCACTGCTGTGTCTTAGCAGCTCGGTGTGCATGTGTCATATGTTTTACATGTGTGTGTGTCTGTGTGTGTCTTCCTGAGTGGAGAATTGAGGTTTCTGAGGTGAGGCGTCCTCACGCTTCTCACGCGAAGTGCATCTGATGTTGTTGCACATCACATGCTTACGTGTGTTTGGCGCTGTGAGACTCGCTGAAATGTATCCCATACACTGCAAGACCTACAGACTACAAACAGGGTTTGTTTTACACAAACATACACGGTGTTTTGTTGTGTGCTGTTGTGTATCTTCAGTTTAAAGATGAGTTACTGCGAATAATTTATTGTTTTTTTCCGTTTGTTTTGATCTAAATGTAGACATGAACTCTGTGACGTTTATTTTTGTCCGTCTCAAACACGGGAGATGACAGCCAGACTTCTGAGAGGATGAATACATTATTTCCATAAGCTTCATGTCGTACAGTGTTATAGTCAGAGATTCGGGGAGCCAGACATTTAACGGTCTCCCTGATTTGCTGTAACCATTACTCCAAATTTCAGTTTGATTTGTGTCTTAAAAAAAAGTGAACCTTGGCCAAATTGCTTTTTCCTGTGTAACGCAAGTTGTTGAACTAAACCGCTGGGGTATTTTGCTTACATGAGGTAGCCCCAATTAGAAATGCTTTGAGATTGAACCGGCGGATTTAATGACTCTGGCCTTTGTTCTCTCGCAAATTTGGTTTCAGGCTCCCGACAGAATGAATTGTAAAAGGATATTGCATTTTCACTAATGATTTCCAATGGATGATTACGGCTTTAAACCCATGTCTCCTTGTCTCCCTTTTTTTCCCCTCTTGACCTACTGTCTCAAATACGGTCTCGAAGCGCCGGTTAGGCTTCGGAAATCAAAATCAGGCATCCCAAATCACATTACGTTTGAGGTTATAATGTCTCAAAAAAGCTTAATCGAGGGCATGCGTGAAGCCCCAGGTCAGTGACACTCTGATCTATCAACAGTGAGGAGATAAAAGGATGCAGATCCAGCGGTTATAGAGGGGTGGGGGGGGCACAGACTTGTCAGGAGGAAACTATAAATGCTTGGGTGTCTGTAGAAGCTGTGAGAACACTGGAACATCATCCCCTGTCACTGCGGTTCCACTCAGGATATCAGAGGACTGTTCTCATGTGAGACGCAGATGTACTGAGCGCGTTTGTGTTTGACTGTGTGTGTGTGTGTGTGTATGTGTGTGTGTGTGTGTGTGTGCGTGTGTGTGTGTGTGTGTGTGTGTGTGAGAGAGAGTGAGGCTCCAGAGATTTTAAGATATACTCTGCAAACAATTAGGGTCTGGTAGTGCTTCTCCTGTGGCTGTCTCTAATTAACACAGCAACGAGGCCTTAATTGGGAAGGAGATTTAGTTCAGTTTTTTGTTTTTTTTTCCCCCTGCTGCCTTTCAGTGGCTGTCTCGGTGGTTGTGCGAGGAACAGTGGGAACAACTCCGTCCCCCCGGCTGTGATCCCATTAACTCCTCTGTCAACACCAACTACTTTATATTTGTGTTTTTGTCACTTCATCGCTCAACACAAGCATTCAAATGGAAATTAAGTACAACATTCACAACCTTCTACTTTCCATACACTCAGGAGCTCCACTATTTGCAAGTGAAAGCCGTCTGATTGCAATTGCCATGGCAACAAATGGTTTCCTCCTCGTTGAGGCTAACGCTTAGCGTCTCCGAGCATAGTGCACTCACCTCACCACACAGACCAAAAGTACCTCCTGGAAGTAAAGCAGAGTGAGAGAGGCTAATATGTTGTTTTTTTTTCTCTCTTTCTCTTTGCTCTTTTATTGTATTGGCGTGTTCCAGTAAAGGGCCCGGTCACGTGGAGCCTTGAGCTCGTATTCTCGCAGAGAGAGCGCCGAGTTTCACTTGGTAATGAATGTCTGTGGTGAGAATCCCATTATGGCGCCTCTCCATCAAGCCGAGAGAAAACTCAGGAGCGGAGAGGCAGGGGCCTTTAAAGGCCGTATCAGTCAACTAAATGAGGGCTGCTGCGCATATCGCATCCTCGTTTGTAAACCCCCCCGCTGTGAGTGCGTGCGTGCGCGCGCGTCGACAGAGAGACAGACGCATTCACACACCACAGGAAGCACCTAACGCTCACATATCAACATGTTGGGGCGAATTTGTTTTGTGAAATGAAAGACATTTTAACGACGGACAAAACAGCACCATCAAAACAAGTGGACAGAAAGTGAGATGGTGGGAGGGAGGGAGGGTGGCGGGGAGGGGGGGGGTGAGGAGTGGAGTGGGCAGGGGGAGCGAGGGGAGGATCGGCGCTCACCTCTGAGCAGATTGCTGCTGTAGTTGGAGAAGGAGTCAAAGATGCTGTTGGATGCCATGACAGGGTTGGCCCGGGACGGTGCGAAGCGCTGGCGATGCCGCCGATCTCCGCCGACCTTGCGGGGTTTAAGAAACGAAAGGTTTGAGGCGCAGGAAAAACCGAAAGAGTGCGCGGTGGAGAGGAGCGCAAAAAAACTCCTGGAGCTCCGAGCCCCGTTCGCAACCAAGAATCTCGGGTTTGTGACTACCGCAGGAATCCCAAGCCACAAGCCTGCAGAGAGAGCAGCAGCACCAGGAGATGTTTGAGGGAGAAGTGGAGAGAGCGAGAGAGAGAGAGAGAGAGAGAGAGAGAGAGAGAGATGAGGGTCAGGGGGAGAAAGAGAGTGAAAAGCAGTCAGAGTTGTGGGAAAGAATCCGTTTACAAACAGGCAAGAAGGGAGGTTCGGTGTCTCCCAGGTGCGGAGGTGGACTCACCAGGGCTGGAGATGAGAGGGGCCGGCGCGGAGGGGCCGGGTTTGTGGTCCTCTGTCACAAGCCGGGGGCCCGGGGTCTGAGGTTAGCCGGCTAGCGCGGCGGCGTGGTCTGCCTCTTTCTTCCTATTCCTACAATGGCCCCGACTCGAGCGTCGGTGCTAGTAAAAAGGCTAAAAGCCACAGTCTATCTGCATCCTCCTCGCCATCCTCCAGACACGCACACGTACACGCACACACACACACGCACACTCCCCTCTGTGAGTGGTGCAGCCCACGTCACATGTCACGTGAGGTCACCGGGCCTCTCCCTCCCACCCCGCTCGCCCTCCCTCCCTCCTTCCCTCCCCTCTTCTTCCTATCGTCTTTGCTTCTTCTCTGTTTTTTTTTTCTACTTTCCAAGCTTCTCCTCCTCTGACTGGCCGTCTTCACTCTCACTTTTCATTCGCTTTTGGAAACATTCGTTTTTTTTTTTTTTTCGAGTTCAGACCAGGCGGCGGCCTGCGTCTTCGAGTGGCTCGGCGCTCGCCGGTTGGAGAGAGCGTCGCGACCGATGGAGAGGCATGCATTCAGCTGTACCGAGCCCGAAACCCCAACACAGGGGCGAGAAAAAGATGAGAGGAGATGGAGAGGAAGAGAAAATGAGATAGCTGTGGCTTTTGCAGCTCATGGGAGGCAGGAAAGTGTTGTCTCTAACACTGAGCGAGTTGTCGTCGCTGTGCTAGTTCCATGTTTG
Organism: Colistium nudipinnis; assembly: GCA_016785305.1. NCBI lineage: Eukaryota > Metazoa > Chordata > Actinopteri > Pleuronectiformes > Rhombosoleidae > Colistium > Colistium nudipinnis. The sequence goes on along the minus strand of JAFBJU010000703.1, from coordinate 778,546 downwards.
CCTGACTCACAGCACATCTGTGTTTGTAAGAACCAGTGGTTTTGGGCCTGCAAAACCTCCACCCTCACTTACCACTTGATAGTATCATAATCTTAGTCTCATTAGAAGCCGCGCTGCCAGTTGCCCAGCTCTGCTTGGGTCCTCTCCTCGCTCTCATCTTGCAGCCTTATTCTTTTTCCTCTCGTCATCTCGTTTTCTTTATTTTTATTTTTTGCAACGCCTTGAGCATAAACACGCACACCGTAATGCGCTGGTTCACTGCGCTACTATGTGCTTCATGGTGTTGTCCCGCCTGAATGTGCGAAGCGATTTAACCTGGTTGTGGTTTTCACACTTTTTCGTTTTCTGGGTTAAATTTAAGAACGGAAAGAGTGTCACTGATGTGGTACTTGCGCTTTTGCACAGTATCTGATAGCTAATATGCCATTTGAGATGATTTGATTTTTTTTTTTTGTGTGAGTATAGCATATACTATGCCATCGTATTTGTATCGTATTATCCTAGGTTTTTTTTACAGAGGTTGTGTGAAAAACGGGAAATGATTCATGTACACTTAGATTTACACAGAAATAAATGAATGACGGACCGAGTGACAGATGTGCAGTCAGGGATAAAACTCACGGTTTGCTTTGGTGGTGTTAACCTTCCAGGACTACATGTGTACGTGTGTTTCTTTCGGTTTGTGTGTGCCTCTGGGTGTGTGTGTGTGTGTGTGTGTGTGATTACATAAATCACTGGCATTTGCAAACCTGTGGTATGCACACTTCCCCTGTGCTTTCTCCTGTCTCTCTGTGACACACTGACCATGTCTGGCCACGGGACAACAGACCCAAACCACCGTCTGGTCACTCATGTGACCCAGTTGCTTTCCCAGGAAACCTGTATGTATGTGTGTGTGTGTGTCTGTTGTGTAGGTGCATTAACCTCTCTGCCCACGTCTTCATCCAACTAATTGTTGGACAAAAACTGCTGCATGGACCACAAAATGTTTTGTTTGCATGTATACAGTGCTGTGTTCTGAGTGTGTGTGTGTGTGTGTGAGTGAGAGAGAGAGAGAGAGAGAGAACTTGCCGGTCTTCCTGGTAGCCCGCACTGCCCTGTAAATGAGCAGTTGCCGTTGAGTTCGGCGGCAGCGCGGGCTAAATAACACGGCGCGTCGGCAAGTGTGGCCGAACGCTGAGGCCACAGCCGCGGCCCCATGGCTTTTATCAGTCCGTCCACGCGGCCACTGCAGGCCTCTGTCTTAACCTCACACACAGCAAGGCTTCCTCTTCTAACACCTCTGCTGCCTCCCGATGTGGCCTGCCAGCCCAGGGACAGATTACAGTCGTGTGTGTCCCTGCTGTCGCACAGGCCCACAGGAACACGGCGCTCTCTGCCACAGCCACGGTGGTTGATTATTGAACACTCCGAGTTGAGTTGTATGCTTTTTAATTCTTTAGGCACGGTTAAATGTGGGGCTTTAAAAAAAAAAAAAAAAAAAAAAAAGATCACGATGCTGTTAACGTTCGCAGCTTTGTATTTCTTTTGTGCTTCTCCTCACTTTTGGTGCATTAGAGGTGGAAGGTCTCGGCAGCGTTCTGGTCTCATCTGTGTTTGTTTACTAAAAGGGGATGCTTGAGAGTACTGGTTTCAAAGTACAAAGGGGCTTGTGGTTGTTTGAGTTTATAATCATTTTACGTGCATGTGCATGTATTTGCGCAAGTGAGACCTGTTCTGTTGCGGGTAATAATTCATGTTGTCTTGCTTTTGTTTTTCGTCTCAGTGAGAAATCTATTTTTTCCTCTGGATGTTTTCACGAGGACAGACTGTTTCAGATTATCGCCCAATTTCCTTATTTTTGTATTGCATCTGGATTTTCAATGAGAAAAGCAAAACAAATATAGGACCATCCCACAGCATTGTGCAAGAGCGGGAATTGGCTCCATTGTAGTGCAGTCCAAACTTGACATTTGAAGAAAGCTCTCCACTCAAGGCCCTTTTTCTTCAGTGCTCAGTCTGTGTTTTTTCTTCTTTTGTCTAGGTAAACATCTGCTTCATGTTTTGAAATCTATCTCACGGCTTTGCACTGCCCATGACCATGAGGGGAAAATAGTCTGAGGATCATTGTGGCCGTCTCTCACTCAATTCTTTTTTCCCCTGCCCAGGCCTTGTTTATCAAGCCCCTGTATTTAAGCTTAATATAACTCCTGTTTTGCTGAGAAAACTGTGGTGGTTTAATCACTGTCAGTGGTCCTACGCCTCTCGGGTGTGGCTCACGAGGCAAAAAGGACCCAGTGCGGTCGTGCGTCCAGCTGCAAAGGGGCTTATTTTGTGGTCTAAAAATTGCAGGCTTCCCCATATGTTCCCCATAAACGTGGAATGCAGCGTGGGACTTGAGGAGGCTTTTATAATGAAGTGGCCGTCATTGCATCAAACACCACGGTCCTGCCTGCCTCTAGGATAGGCCATGGGAGCCTGTTTTAAGCTGGGCATACAGGTCCAGTGTCCCGCCGGCTCATTGACACCTCATAACGAACATTTTCTTTTGAGCAGCTTCATGTGCAGTATACCCATTGCAAATTATTACTTTTTTTTTTGCAGGGCACAGATTTGACACACAAACAAATTAAAAGAGAGTCCTCCCCCACTTTACATGGCAGTTTAATCCCAAAAAGCATACAGGCACAAGACACTTTTAAAAGAGCGAAGGTTCTCACGCTAATTCGTTGTATTTTTAGAGGCACTGGCACCTCCAAGGAGAAAAGTGGTACAAGACAGAATAGGAAACCGAAATATAAAACAGTTAAAGTTTCCGTACTTGTCGCATTTTAAAATAAACTGCTGTTAAAGCGCAACAGCAGCCGAGTCTTTTTTTTTTTTTTTTTTTTTTTACAGACATCTGAGCTCTTAGATAGTTGCAGCTGTATGAGAAAGTTCACTGTTACCAGCTCGGCATCGACATATATGCTTTTGCTGGCTTGCGTGTGCCGGGCCTTCATCCGTAGTGCGATATTGTTATTGTTGTCATTGTAAACGAGGTACTCCTAGATGCGGTGGTTTTAGCGTGCAGCAGCACGGTCGGAAGGGATCACCGGGCCCATTATTTATTTATTGGCTCCAGCAGACATGGAGACTGTGGTAACCACACGGAGAGGAGGAGAACGAGGGGCGCCGCGTCGCCACACACTGAGCAGACTGCCACCCGCAGATCCCAGGGAGGGCCGCATTTACACAGTAACCCGTGGCGGGGCTAACCCAACAGCAAGTCCATGACGGCCATCACAGTGTATCCGGAGAAAGTCCACACAGCAGAGACCAATGTGAGGGCAGCATTGTGAGTTTAGACCCGAGGTCACAACTGAATGCAAGGCATCGTCGCATCTTCCCGGGGTGTGAGATGCAGCTGTGTCGCTTGCGGCGCAGTTTCGTACCTTTGGCACCTGCTGCGGCTCTGTGAGACAAATTCAGCGTATTTACAGGTAGTAACCCTCCACCCCCTTTCGGTCGAGCTCTTCCTGTTATTCAGGAGCCGGTGCCAACACAAAGACCAAACACCCAGCTTCCTTCACAGCAGGTCAATTCAAACATCCCTCAGCCCCTGGCACGGAGCTTCGTAGGCTAATTTGACAATTTATTCATTTCCTGTGTACCTAGGTACATACATCACAATCGCGTCGCATAAGTCCCCAGTGGTCATGGTTTTAATGTTCAAATTGAGGTGCGAGGGAAGACGAGACTTGGCATAGATATATCATTATTTTAGCGAATAGTATAGCACTATTAACCAGCATAACAACTTTGTGAAGTAGTAGGTTTCCGTAAAAGAAAAAAAAAATGGTTTTGTCCCTGGAATAATTATGTCACACATTTTAAAAACATACATACATGTACACTGGCTACGTTAATAATACTCTGTAAATTGTTCTTTTTAATGTCTAAATTAGGCTACGTTTTATACATTTTGTTACACTTTCATTTTATTGATTTTCTTTTAATTAGTCAACTGCTTGTTAAGGCAGTGTTAAGTGACAGTTCTAATTTCTTATTATAAATCGATTTTACTCTGAGCAATAAACATTTATTTTAAATTTATGTTGGAAGTAACTCAATATAAATTGACATATTAAACATATTCAAAGCATCATACACAACAAACACATTTCTTTTACCCTTAATTTCGCCCCCATGGGATTGACTCTGCATTTATATTCTTTTACCTCGTTTTAGATATAACATAATGCTGCTTTTTAAAGGTTGGTGATGAGAAAAAAAACACCTGTAACATGTTGTTGATCAAATGGTCATCATATTCAGTTGCTGTTATGCTTTTGATGTCCATTCACGGAGATGGGCAAACACAACACACTACAACATTCCACTCAGCGTCTGCAAGTTTCATCATGTTTCGGTTCACAATGCTTATCACGTTGTGCGTTGTGTTTTGTGAACCACTTGTCTTCACCAGAGTGGTGAATTTACACTCGGCTTTGAGGTACACAGAGGCACCACATCATGGTGACAGAGCAGCCGGAGGGTGAAGTGCTGCAGCCTCACATAAAAGCACCCATAAACCCGAGACCTCAGTTACCCCAAATGCCCCAACACACACACGCACACACACACGCACAGATCTGCCTCAGCCAGACCAGAATAGAGCCGACCATGGTTTTGCCTCAAACACCATCTGATCCCATTGACCTCAGTGCATCATCGGGATCATTTGAGCTAACGCAGGTGGAATGCTCCAACACTGCAATATTTTGTTTCTTTTTACAATTGTATGTTTGCTTCTGAAGAAATAAACTAGTTGAGAAAATGCAAATCTTCCTCACAGAGATAAAGCGAGACGGTACATTGTGGATCCCGCCCTGTTTTATTACCTGTGCATGTGTTTGTGTCACATGCCTGAGCGTACATATTTCCTGTGGTCCAGACATGGGTTTTTTGGATGTGATAGACAAGCTTGCGAATATGCTAATTTGTGTGTGTGTGGCAGGATGTTCCTCTGTAGCAGATGCACAGTGGTTTGCTTCGACGCTGTTTGCATGAGAGCATCTGGCTGCTGCATGAAACAGTCCAACCACTTGTATTAGAAAATAGGTGTATGGAAAGGCCTTTATTCAAAGTGACACGGTAAAAAGTCAAAAAGAGACATTTTAAGATCCCTTTCTTAAGTAAGTCTGCAATACCCTGACGTTAAATTATTCTTACTTATAAATATGACAATGAAATAATTATCAATAAATGTATTTTTTATTTATGCAGGCAGACTTATTCCCTTTAATGAGTAGACTGTCATTTTAACATTTCATTTCTAATACCAATGGCTTCCTGTGCAAGCAGCCTTTTATAATTGTCAGCAGTTTCATCAATTAATCAATATTTTTGGGGGTTATGAGCTGATCAATTGTTTTTTATTTAGTTATTCGTAAAACCACAGGAACTGCACTGTTGTTTTCTGGAACATAGGCAGTATGAAAACTAGTATCGGATGTTGTGTTTTTTGTTCAGTCTTGTTTATCTTCAGCATGCAAGAGATTATGTGAGAGTTTGCAGCATGACAACACATGACTTTGTGTGCGTGTGTGTGTGTGTGTGTGAGGTTTATTACTTGCGCACTTTCTTTTATTATCTATTCTTTAACACAAGTAAAGCCAACATGAGGGATGGTGAGCTGTGAAATTACATTTTTGGAGAGACGTTGACGCCACATGATCAAATCTATGAATTTGCCAAAGTCTAATGTTACTTCACTTAATCAGCATAATTAAGAGCGGTACAACAATCATTTTAACCATCATGATGTGTGTACATCCATTGGGCTGTGATATATATATGTTAATAAGCCCTTTCATTTCATAGAGTCGCTTAGGGTTGGCCAAGTGATAATAAGTAAGCATTATGTCAAGTAAAGGAGTTAAAAGTTACATCAACAAGATAAAAAAGGGCAGAATCGCATTTATATACCTCACATCACTGTCTTCCTGTGTGTGTGGGTGTGTGTGTGGGTATATGTGTGTGTATGTGTGTGTGTGTGTGTGTGTGTGTGTGTGTGTGTGCGTGCGTGCGTGCGTGCGTGCGTGCGTGCGTGCGTGCGTGCGTGCGTGCGTGCGTGCGTGTGTGTGGCAGTGACCTGCTTTCAAATGACAGCCCACACATTTCAGTACCTTGGTGGGTTTTCCCGGCCACGATAAGGCTGGGGGGCGCCTCAGGAAATCTATGGCTGTGTTTGTGTGTGTGTGTGTGTGCGTGTGTGTGTGTGCGCTTGTGTGTGTCCGTGTAACCGTAAATGCAGGCATATGTGCATAAACCTTTTATAGTCTTTTGAAAGCCAGTAACCTAATAGCACACACCATTTTTCTCCAACTTGTCGTTCTCACTTTCTCTTTCTCCTCGCTTTCATTTGTCTTTCTTTTTGACAAATAAGAGCAATGTCCATTAGGATGCTTTATGAGGTGACGGTGACACAGGGCACTCTTGATGGCTCTTACACTGTCTCAACTCCCCAGGAAAACACACGCACACACAGCCGCGCTCGCACACACACATCCACCCACCCACCCACACACACACACACGCAATCTCCCTTCCCTCTCCGCCTCCCAGTTCATCTTCTGTGCTCTTTAATATTAGAGCTCATTGCTCTCTGTCATCCATCGTAACGCATGCCTGCGCTGTCTTTGTGTGTGTGTGTATGTGAATGTGTCTCTGCCTGCGCGCATCTGAATCACTCAGCTCTGGCGGGCCCAGACCAAACCAGGCGCAGCAGGCGCTACACATGTCTGATCTATGATCCAGGGCTGGCTTTTATTCTGTGGGAGACATACAGTGTTTCCTTTGTGGAAGGGGAGTGTACGGGTGTGTGTGTGTGTGTCCGTGCGTGTGTGTTCCTAATGAAGGCCACTCGGGGCGGACCCTCCCCTGGTGTCTAATGCATCCCAGGCCCCCTGGACTGGCTGGCAGGCTGAATGACTGGTGGGGCCGAAGGGTGCAGACCAGAGGAGTAGGTACACTGCATGAGCGCCTCACACCACTCCGGTCTATAAACCTATATGCTGCAGAATGACGAGGCTATAAATGTCATTGTATTCTGGATATTCGGCATGGAGGAGGCGGACAAAAAAAATAAATCCACAGTAGCGGCTCAAATGATGAGGCTATTTCAAATGAATCTCCCACTCACCATTCCACTGCTGTAAACGCTCTTTATCCACAGGTGACAAAACCAATTCTTTTCCGTTTGAATGAATGGAAGCTGCAAACTACTATGCTCAGATTATTTCGGGAAGTACGGTATTGGCCAGAATATTGGACCTTGATGGCAAGACGGCACCCTCTATTCCAACAGCTGCTTCTGAGATGAAGGCGTTTTTAGAGGATATGCAGCACTTTTGCACTTGTTCTGTTGGGAATGTTTCCCCGAGATACGATTAATCTAAGGAGAAGGTATCGCCCAATTGAGGAATGAACATTCATTTGCTTCTTCTGTGGAAGCAAAAACACATCCCGCCAGCCTTACTGTAACAGACAAGTTACAGTAAGATAATGAAACACTGACCCTTAATGAACTAAACAAATGTGCCACCAACCCATAACTCAACAAACCAAATTTAAAACCTTTAAAAATTATATTATAGCCATAACAAAGACATCACTTGTAGAAATCATTGTTTTGAAATGTAAAGTCATTTATTGACAATTTTGTTGGTATAATTGGGATGTTGTTGTTTTTTTTTATTGACATTCAGTGTTAAACTTGCACACATCAATACATTTTACCAAACTGATTGTAAATTGTCATTAACACTGTGCTGTCTACCAGAAGGTTTGCTGCGCCACTAAACACCATATTGTACTGTTGCAGTTGTAGAAAAAAAATATTTATGGTACATTTATATTTGTGTTTCATGTACAGTTGAGCTAACACATGGTAGCACTTAAGTGCAATCTCTCGGTTTGAAGACAACACTTGTTTCCCACGCTCATCGCTGAAAATAGGCCTAGATTGTTCAGTTCATAACTCACGCACACACACACGCACACACACACACAGAAACTATGCAACTCCTGCTGTAATCCATGCATTGCTCCGCCTATGTACGTTATATGGCACAGCTTAAAAGGATGCAGGTGTTTTTGCAAAATTTGTAGGAGAAACATGAAAAGCCAATGGGTGCATCTTTTGCTGCTTATGTGCAGATTTTGTTTCTCTTGTGCTTATGTGTGTGTATGTTTGTTTGTGTGTGTGTGTGTGTGTCTGCTGTCTGTCTGTCTGGGAGCGAGTGTATAGCCAGGTGCTTGCTGACATACTGGGGCTTTGTGGTTGTGGTTGGTGGCGTGCTTGCTGTGCAGACAACTGAAAAGGAACTGTCTCATTTTATTTATTTTTTTATTTTTTTGGATTTCTGCGTGTTTGCATGTGTGAGAACATAGCCTGAATCTAAATTCTATTCCATATCATGCAGAGTTCCGTGACAAGTTTAGTGGTTGGGTTTCCGCTGTCGTGCTACTTGAGTTCATACCAGTTTGGTGCAGTCTGCCAGTTTGTGTTGCACTTTGGTTAATCAGAACTTCTGTAAATCAATTTGCAGAGCTGTGAGTGTGTCGAATGCAGCAGAACGCGCTGCAGACGCAACACAGCGTCATCCATCTCACTCTCTGACTGCAGTCTCCGCCGTGAGCCTCTGCGTTGGTCATTTTTCGAAGTGACTGCGTTGGGTAAACACGAAAGGGGGATCACTACAAAAGGGAAACAATGGTTGGCGTGGGATAGTAGATAGCGCTCTGCCCTTCCCACAGGCCTCGGCCCCAGACCCATGGTGGCACAGCGTCACATGACGCTCCGGACTGAGTATGATTGGGGCCTTACGGGCTTGAAAGCAGCAGCCCAGGTCTGTGGGCACGCAACACGGGTGTGATATGCTAAAACTTGGCTAACCAAGACTTAAACCCTGGGTAAAGAGCCACTTTGATCATTGTGGTAAATGTGCTTTAGCAGAAAATATTGATTTGACTAACCAGGAGTGATTTTGAGTCACATGTCTAATGAGTGGCTGCGCCCTGGGATTTGAACTGCCTTTTTTTTTTTTGGTGCTTTGGTAAATTTAGGCTTTCTGCTTGTGAGTGATGCCCTACCACACCCAGGACAACATCTAATTACATCTTGCCCAAATCTTTGGCAGTTTTTTTTTTTGTTTTTTTTTGTGATTTTACATAAACGGCTTTGATCTTTGCATATTCATAGATAACATATAAAAGCAATACAACACCTTTGTATACAGAGAGAGTCCTAGAATGAGGCTGGTGTTGCCACATAAGTTCCCACATTCTCACGGTGTTGGTTAGCCAAACCTCTTTACCCAGAAGTCTTGGCGAGGTTCTCCTAAGTTGAGTCATCTCGACACAGCTAAAGGCTTCAGCTTCACCCACACGCAAACCACGACGTGCTATCTGAGTCACAGAGATCCTTAAACCTGCACACATACACATTAAATACACAGATTTAGCCATTATCAACGTCCTGATTTGACCTCATGCAGTCTTTTATTGGTGGATTGGAAAATGACATTTTCCTTTCAGTTAAAACCAGAAATACCACTGCTGCTGCAGAACCCCCCCCCCCACACACACACACACACACGCACACACACAAGCAAACTTTTCCACTTCTGTTTGACATCACTTGATATCTCAGCGTGGTGTCACCGTTGTGACTGTGCGTATGGAAATGATTGTCCCTGTTGCATTCCTAGCAGTGTGTGAGCCACGGCTAATCCCAGATTATACTGTATAACAACAAATACGTTTGTGATATACTCTTTAGTCTTCAACTTTTTTGGTATTATTTTGGTTCAAAAAACGCAACACTTCCTTTGATGTCCTAAACCATGAATCATTTCAGTTTTTGTGCAGTCTGTTAGCCGCACAACTACTCCTAAAAAAAAAAAAAAAAAAAAAACATCACCACTTTTCATCAGATACACTGATCATCTCTTTCCCAGTTTGAATTAAATTTCCCAAAAATGAAACTTATAGAGTCTCTTTTATGGCAGTGGCTACTGAGGAGCTCATTTTGTAGTTATCATGTTTACCAAAGTCCTAGAAGTAAAATGTAAATTTAGAAAAACTGGTCTGTGTATATATTTTTGGCCGACTTTTGTTTTCCCAGCTTTTCGTTCACTATGTGAAGGTGCATCATAAAATAATGTCTAGCCGAGATAAGGAGACGTTGTGGCTGGGGAAGAAAAATATGCATTTTGATTTTTCTGTTAGACTCAGACATTCATCATCTGAAACCTGAATCCACTTTCCAAAATATTATGCTGAAGGATAGTGTTTCCTCTCTGAAGTGATTTTAAAGTTTGGTGAACGGTTTCAGTGTGTGTGTGTGTGTGAATGTGTTTTGGGGTTTGTTTGTTATGCGCAGACCTGCCTGCTGTAGTTGAATGAAATTAGAGACAGGTTGGCATGGGGAAGACTTGCCTTGGCACAGCTCAGGCCGCAGACGGGTTCCGGTATGAGTTTACAGTATAGTTTGCTTCTCTGTGGCTTGACAACTCTGTGCTCAGAGAGAGACTCAAACCATGTGACAGACATGCTATGCACTTTCCCACAGCCACCGAGAGGCTAAGGCTACTTTTATGGTTGCTTCAGATTTACATTCGGCTACCTACTTGGCACCCTCCTGGTGTTGCAGCAGCTTTGTGTTTTTTTTTTCTCCCTCCACTTTAGATGGGGCTCAAACTTATCATGTGCTGAAACAAATCAACTATTTGGCAGCCATTTTTGACACTTAAAGGTAAGGTCCAAGGTTATCCATGCGGGCATATTGGTGCTTATCCAGCAGTGGCCTCTTCAAGGTTTATCCACCGTCACTCGCTCTACTGAGAGCCCTTTGCCGGGTATAAATTGATTCAAAATTCAATTTGATCCAATATCTGCTTTTGTTGGGTCTCCTTCAGACGGCACATGAATAGTTGGTTGACTCATGGCTTACATAACCAACGGTCAACAGCCCAGAGATGAGAAGCAGATGTGAATCACAGCATTCGACACTTGCGGTTGTCACAACATCTCACCCGTTGGCTGAATGTTTCCATTATGCTAATGAGGAACGTTTACCTGCTTTCAAACACACATCTGTGGTCAAATCAAGCTCGGCAACAAGCTCCGCACAAGGAGCAATTTTGAGATCTGTCACAAAAGTAGATGATACTGTCTTGTATCAAAATGTCATAATAATGCATGGATTGTTATTATAGTCATTTTTATATCGTAATTATATCGTTAAATTGTTGTTTAAATGCAAAACACATAAAGTTTTGCATGTTGAAAGCTGAAAAGCTGCATTTTTTTCGGGAAACTGTTTTTCAAGAGGGACGTGGTGGGGGTGTCGGTGTGGGTGTGATCACAGTTGCTGTGTGTTGTGTCTGTGCGTCTCCCCAACCTTCCCTAAATCAAGAAGGCAGAAGTGAGAAACGGCTGAAAAATACGACTAGCGTCTTCCTGTGTGCGTGAAACCCCAGACGGGTGTCTAAGTTGCTCGCACGCAAACGCCTGCCTGGGCACCATGGTAACGGCAGGTCCTCACATGCAGAAAACGGAAGTGAGCCGACGAACTGAGGAAGTTATTGGTTTTTTGATGGCCATTGCAGTGGTTTCATGAGAAATAATCAGACTCGGCCCCTTGTGTTGCGGCGATGGCCAGCCGGCGTGGGAATGTAGGCCTCGTAGTTGTGAAAGTCGCGACACCTATGACCATACACCGTCTGTCGGCCGTGTGAGTTTGAACAGGTACTGGCATCAGAAATGAGAGCATCTGGGGGAAAAAAATTACAGATATGTCAAGTTTCAGCAACAATATGGTGAAGTCAAGTTTACGAGCTGCTCTCCTCCTGACGTGAGGAGAGGCAGCCACCAGATCAGCCGTCGCTGTGTCCGTCTGCTGCCATGGAAACAGTGACGCAAGGGCTCACCTGGCCTCGGCGGACCGCGACAACCTCACCCTGTCTTTAACTCTGAAGTTTTTTTACCCTGTATTTTTGTGTGCGTGTTGAGGGTTGAAGTGCGGAGGCGTTTACAAGCTATCGACCACAGACATTTAGAAGAAGTCGAGTTTCTTTGATAAATTCACTCGAACTTCCTACAGCCTTTGTGACATGGTGCGGGGAGAACCACCTGCAGCTCAACCTGGGAAAGACCAAGGGGTTGGTGGTCGATTTCAGGAGGAGCCAGCCCCCGCCCTCTCCGGTCTGCATCAGTGGAAGCGATGTGGAAATTGTCACCAAATACAAGTACTTGGGCGTTCATCTGGACAATAAATTAGACCAACACAGAGGCCGCATACAAGAAGGGCCTGAGCTGGCTTTACTTTCTCAGGAAGCTCAGGTCATTCAACGTGTGCCAAAAGATGCTGATGATGTTCTGATCAGTCTGTTGCAGCAAGCGCCATTTTCTTTGCTGTTGCGTGCTGGGGATCAGGTCTCAAAGCGAGGGACAGAAACAGACTGAGAAAACTCATCAAAAAGGCCGAATCTGGTGTTGGATGCAAACTTGATTCCCTGGGGGAGGTGGCTGAGGAAAGAATGCTGGCCAAACTGCTGGCGACCATGGTCAATGCCTCCCACCCCTTCCATAAAACACTGGACAAGCTCAAGAGCAGATTTAGTAAAAAGGCTCCTTCAACCCCGCTGCTCAAAGGAACGCTACAGGAAATCATTCCTGCCTGGCGCCATCAGACTATATCATATATCCGCATCTGTCAGACCTGCAGTACTGACATAAAACACTCAGGACACTTTACATCTCGCACCTTAGTTATTTATCTCTCTTTTATTCCATGTAGATCTATCTGTCTGTCTGTCTGTCTGTCTGTCTGTCTGTCTGTCTGTCTGTCTGTCTGTCTGTCTGTCTGTCTGTCTGTCTGTC
>JAFBJU010000703.1:604009-765607 GCA_016785305.1 Colistium nudipinnis | reverse complement strand
ATCTATCTATCTATCTATCTATCTATCTATCTATCTATCTATCTATCTATCTATCTATCTATCTATCTATCTATCTATCTATCTATCTATCTATCGTTCTATCTATCGTTCTATCTATCTATCTATCGTTAATTGGTTTTAATGTAGGCTGTATCAACTCGCAGCGCACTAGAGGCATTTTAATCTTGCAGGAGTGTGGCCGTGCATGTGGCTGTGTCTTCCCATATCCCGTGGCCACACCTGCCACAGCCGCGCTTCTGCTTGGCCTCAAGCCTCCTGTGAGCTGCGTCTAGGTTGACCGAGCGTGCCACCGAGCACCCTCGGGGGCAGGGCTCCCCTCAGCCTGAAACCCCACAACCCCCAGGCCTCATTCTCTCGACGTCGGTCTGAGGCGACTGGGGGATGAACCACCTTCCCCTCCGACTCGGTTCTGTGGTGCTCAGACACCAGAGGCCCCCGAGCGCCGGGCCGGGACAAAGACGAAACTGGAAACGGGCCACGCGGAGGCAAGCACTGCGGTGCATTTATGTGTACACGGCTGAGAGAGAGAGAGAGAGAGAGAGAGAGAGAGAGAGAGAGAGAGAGAGAGAGGAGCGGTGGAGGAGAGAAAGACAGTGGTGGGGGGGATTTATGGGCTGCTAAATGCCAGACTCACCACAGGTGGGAGCTCCTCTGTCGACCCCATTAAAAAGGAGCAAAACGGAGGGTTTGTTCCCTCACTCTGTGACTTGACATCCAACAATGCTGCAGGCGGCAATAAGGATGTACACTTCATAAGCTGTGCTGACACAGCAGTAAATGCCATGGGTTTTGGTTTGGAGGGGGACACGCTGCTAGGGTCCTCTGGAAAGTCCCCTGCCGTATGTGAATGACGGTTTCTCGCAGGAACGTCCTCCAAATGCATGCGTGAAACAGGTGACTCACTTATTCGCTGTTAACAGGAAAACCAACCCAGTTGTTGACCTAAATTACATTTTTCTTGGAATTTGAAGGATTCTGCTTCAAAAAGTAAATTTGTTCTTCTGCTGAATTTGCATCACCTTACCTCACCATCTAATGCAAGTGTCACATCTCCTGGTGGCCATGTGTTTCTTTTTGGAAATGTTTGCTCGTATAAAATCTTTCCTCAACATTGCGGCTGAATCCCTTCAAGGCCTTTGATTTTGCGGTACGCTAGGCGGATCCTATTGAGGTCCATTACATTGTCCAGTAAAAGGCCAATCCTGTGCGGCCTGGTTTTAGGGCCCTGGTTAAAAACACAAAACCAAGCCGGGCTTTTAGGGTTGCTGCAGAGGAAAACCACCACTTCACGACAATGAATATTTTACCTTACTACCGGCAGTCCAGCAGCCTTTAGTGACCACAGGCGGTGTTAAGTGTTCCTGACCAGAGGCGATGGGGGCACTTAACAAATGATGATGCCCACTATCTATCGGCGCTCTGGGTGACCACCGCTGCCTGAGAGCTCTACGGTGGCTGGAGCCAGACCACTCTGCGCCCACCACTGACCTGCTAGCTGACCACACACTCCACAGCCTCCAGCACACACACCTCCACTTCCTGCTGGGAAGAGGGACTCTGGTCGTCAATCAAGTGGCAGCTGCCACTGCTGGTGGCCGGTCGACCCTCTGACCCCGGCCACCAGTAAAAGCGATGACGCCGGTCGCGACCTCTTCCCGAGGCCTTGTGCAGTGGGATTGAATCCAAGAATTTGCAGGTTGAGGCCATGGTGACGTGGGATCGCCTTAAGAATTTGGTGACGTATGTTGAAGATTCGGATTTTTGGTCTCGCCCGACGTTTTGAATTAAAGACCACTCCCGCTCAATTTACGAAATGGGAATATGTACATCCCCCGCCGTGCCTTACACAACCGCAGCAGATGACCTCTGTACTGTACACTTTTTCCTCAAAAGTGTGGAAAACTCATCTCTTCGGGCCAACAGGATTAGAGCAGAAGCAAATCAAATCTGCTGCGCGTGTGTTTCAGCGGTGGTCGGGGCGCACAATATCGGCCTGTGTGATGCTGCGAAGAGACAGGACAGCCAGTGATGACTCCTGCCTGATTGGATTTTCCGGCCAGTGGGACTTCCAGTGTGAGCTAATTGTTGATTGGGAGTGTGCTAGATGCCCTCAGACCACTCTGATGGTTTCACATGACACGATAACAGTCAGGGGGTCTCCGGGGGGCCCAGGTGCCGTGGGTGAAGTGGACATGTGAAAGGATGCTCGTCATCTCAGGGGGCGCGACAGAAATAGCTGTAATATTTTGAATGCTCCGTTTTGTTCAACCTCGCCATGCTGTAAATGAATGCGCATGCTTTAGCATAACTGCCTGATTCTTCAAAAAACAGAGTCCGGCGTCGTCTGTGCCGCTGTGCGACGGCTCGAGTCCAAGACATGGAACTGAATAAACAGGATCCCTGTCATTTTGCCCGTGAAATAAGACAGAACAGAGGCGGAAGAGGGACGGCAACAACGCGTCTCGCTTTCCCTCCGACCTTGGCCTGACGAGCAGCCAAAGACGCAGTGAGAGCAGAGCGAGTAGTGAGTGAGTGAGGAAGGGGAACAGGCGAGAGAGAGTAGGCAGCCTGTGTGGTCCTCCTTGAGAGCGTGTTCTGTTTAACTCTCGCCAAAGTGTCTTAAAGTGTTACAAGTGCATTAGTGCCATGGGTCACGCCTCTGCTTGGCTAACCTCTGACCCCCCCGCCCCCCCCTCCTCCAGCCCCTCCAGCAGCTCCGGGCGGGAGAGTGAGCTCATGTTGAGGGGGCTAAGCCCCAGTGTTTAGAGAGAGGGTGGCCCCAGGGAAGGGGAGGGGGCGGCTGCAGGGGAGAAGCCCGGCCGGCGGATTGTAATGATCTCCTCATGGATCTTTAATGGCTCCCCTCCGTTAGTGTAAGTGTTCGCACCGGGGGGACACTGAATGATTCAGCAGGCCAAAACTGTGATCACACAGAGACATGTTCACAGATATGCCCCCGGCACATCCATACATACATGCACGCACAGTCACGCACGGGCACAGAAGTACACGAAGAAAAGGTGTACACGCATGAATGCGCGCACATACAGTTTGTTCTACTTTTTTCTGAAACTGATGATCTCCCCTGATTATTATTTTTTTTTTTCCGCAGCACGGCGCGATACAAAATAAAATCCTGTGTGCAGCAGATCGGTGGCTGGAAGCGACCTGCTGACGAGTTACATGAGTCAGAGGAGGGTTGGTCTGAGCTGACAGAAATCCTACGGTCACAACTATGGTGAGTCGAGAACTATCTACAGCTTTATCTACAGCTAACGACGCATTGAGGCTTACAGCGGACGGTTTGCAGCAGCAGAGGATGGCGTTCGCTTTCTGCCCCTGTCAGACGAGATCAGAAATCTATTAGTATTTTGTGTATGTTTTATTGGTGACTGTGTGCATCGCTTTATTATCAAAAATTGCAATGGACAGTTTCAGTGTGGTTATGCTTTATGTCAAACGTGGCAAATTGTCAACGGGGTGAGTCCATCATCATGTGGAATCCATGCCTGAAAGATGTGAGGGGGTGTTGAGAGCAGAGTGAGTGTGGTGTTGCTCATAAAGGGCTCAGTGAGTCTATAGGGTACAAACATTTCGCCCTGTGGACCTTTATCTTATTTATCTTTTTCTTCCGAGTGATTTTATCCAGTACCGAAATAACGTCTTCAGATGTTTTCCGAGAACTGCTTGATAAAATGATTTTGCAGTATGTTACAGCTCATAGTCACACCACGAGTAGTATAAGAAGACATAACACCCTGATGACTACACCATGTCGCTTGCACAAAGGCCGGAGATAAACCAAGTGCATATCTCCGTGTTTGTGTTTCAATATCCTGTTACTCAGCGTTTACTTCTCAGATAATGCTCTCGGTCATCGGGGGTGTGAATGTGATGAAACATCACATTTGAACATTTGTCTTTGTTTCGTTTTTTCTTTTTTTATCTTCAGCGGTGTGCACTGTGCGTCTGCGTGAGTGCGTGTGTGTTCAAAGTGACCATGCCATCTAGTGGCACGCCAGCCACTAGGCCTTAGCACGGTGACGCACAACCTCATAGTTAGGCTGCTCCATAAAGTCACATTCAGTTACGGTGAAGCCGAGTTGATAGCAGAGGTTCAAGGCCCGACCGTGGTTTACTGCCTGGCCGATCAGGGCCGTGACGACCCCTCCGTTTCCTCCTCCGCTCTTGATCCCCAAACCGAAACCTCTCAGCATGTGAAAATACCGTCCGGACCCACAGACCATAACCACCCTTGTAAAACCCACACATTCACTGACCCCTGTGTCATTAGGAACGGTGTGAGGGAGAGGCCAGCTGTGCCAGTCTGAAGGCCTGCAGCTCCTTAAGCAGCGCGCGGCTGCCCGAGTAGAATGCGGGCAGTGGGGGACGCAGGTTATTCCATTGTGTGGGCCTCGCAACCTGCACCAGATGCCTGACCTTCATTAGTCAGGCCACAGCGGGCTCGCAGGACCTGATTCCACCGTGCTCGCCAGAGAGGGACCCACCATTATTTTTAATGAGCAAGCTGTCGAGATATTCAGAGCCCCAAATATCTCTCTTTCCCTCTCTCTTTCTCCTCATTCAGCGTGTTTCCTGCTGCGCTCGACGCGGCCACTGTTTGGGGCTGCTCGATATGTGTCTGTGAGCTTGTGTGAGTGTTCGCACCGGGGGTTCAGCATAAATGCAGCATTGTCTCCCAGCGGTGTACGTTTGTAGAAAAAGCAGCACTGGCGCTTCAGTGTCAGCGGCAACAGGGAAGCGTGTGTTTTTGCCGTGTATGAAACCGTGAGCCCTGATTGGACATGTCACTGATGGCTGACGGGAGGTCTCTGGGCACCAAATGACCCATCACCTCCCTGGGCGAGCTTCTCTCTCTCTCTCTCTCGCTTTCCCCTCTTCGTCTTCAGCCCCTTAAGAGGCCCGCTGTAGTTTTTTCGCTGTAGACCCAGGGGTCAGATGGAAAACATACACTCATAAACAGCATCTATTATTCATGCCTTACAGCCCGGCGAGCCACTCACAGCGCGCACCGGCGAGAACAGCTGTCCAGCCACTCCGGTCTCCGACAGACAGCCAGGGTCCGTGCAGAGGCGACATGTTTTCAAGTACGTTCGAGTTAATCTATGGCGGCTTTAACCAGCTGCACTTATCACTTCAGCCCACTGAGATAAACACATCTGCGTTGCATGTGTTTTTCTCCACGAGGCGCTCGTCCACACTTTTGACAGCCTTTTCACGAAGCTGCTGCTGCTGCTGCTGCTGCTGCTGCTGATGATGATGATGATGATCATCATCTCTGTAGTGTAAATGCACTGTTTGTATTGTTGGCTTTTTCCAATCAACTGGCTCAAAACATTGGGCACAAAAGAACGAGTCATTTGAGTATTATGAAGTCCTCTGTTGATAACTAACAGGGGCAATTAGGACTTTTCCAACACAGTGATTGTGTCATTGGACAATGTGAGCCGTTTTCATGTGGGCCCAGCTTGGCCCAGAGTTGACAGCGTGTTAGTGTACTAATCCATTAGGGCCCCCAAAGGCCCTGTGATTGTACACACTGCTAATACACACTTTTTCTTCAGAGACACATGCTGATGGGTTCGGTGGCGGCTTGGGTCGGTTTGGTGTGTGCGTGTTACTGCCGGAGGTCGGAGGGGTGGGGCAGAGGGATATGTGCGCCCGCCTGTGCACTTGGGGTCTGGCAGCACGCGATGCTCTCGTTGAGGCCGCAGGAGAGAGTGACGCTCGTCTCCCCTTTGACACCCCCCTCCCTCGCCCACCTCCCGCTCCATCCCCTCTACGCCGCTCCTTCTCCCCAACCCCATCCCCAACCTTCACAACGAGCTCGGCAGTAAGTGACTCTCGCTAACGACCTCTAATGATTTTAATCGTCCGCAATCAGGCGCAGCAGTCATGAATCTCTGGGTGGGAGACGAGAGACAAGACAGACGGAGAGGGAGTGCGTTTTCTTTGGCGGGGAGGTAGAGCAACGGCGGGGTGGTCACATGGAGCCTAGGAGCCTGGCACAATTACCTCCAAAGTCCACGGGAACATGACTCCCCACTCCAAAGCGTTGCGACGGAGAGTGGGAGCGCCATTCTGGCTCAAGTGGGCTTGATTTGTTGGCGGCCTGCTGTGGCATCTGTAACGGGAGAATCTTAAGTCTTCATCGTGTAATTTGACAGTCAGTTTCCAACTCATCACTGTAACCCCGCGTCGGGACCGGGCCGGCAGGGATTTCGCTGCTCTGCCCTGATGACTGCAAGTTTTTGGTTGTGGTTCATTGACTGAGGTAGAGACAGGCGGAGTGCGGATCGCGACGAAACTAGGAAGAGTTTGTCGTCGGCTGTGTGACGCGAATGAATGAAAGGAGACGATAGCTTCGCTTCAGTCTTGAACCATCAGTAGCGCCTTTACCCAAAGAGGCGTACAAATAAGAAATTCAAATGCGGCATCAATTTGAGCATCCCTGCCTTCAGACATTCTTTTTTGCCCTTTTTTTTTTTTTTTTTTTTTTTAACTTCTCCCAAACCCTCAAAAATACAGTATATCCACATCCTCCCATATGATAAAAATACAACTTGCAACATTGACTGATTCTCAGTGGAGCTCCACATTGGGAACACAGCGAGGTTGTTTGCGGCAGCCAAGGGAGCCACAGAGGAGGGGAGTTTGGTGAGGGAGGGGGGGGATTTCAGCAGGGCCCTGCCAGAGCCGCATGAAGCGGGACCACCCAGGGTGGCGTCAGGAGCTTGGCAGGGGTTCAGGGAGGTTGGTCGGCGGGCCGGCTGGCAGCCCGTACCCAAGGCTGAGGCAGCAGGCGGCAGCAGGCACTCTGAGGCCCTGCCAGAGTGGACGGAGATATTCAGCTCAGCCCACAAAGGCCACTTCAGCCTCCCACAGCATAGCACAGCAGAGCCACAGTGATAGGGAGAGTGTGTGTGTGTGTGTGTGTGTGTGTGTGCGCGCATGTGTGGGTGTGTGTGTGCGCCTGTGTGTCCGTCCATGTAGGTCGGCTAGAGTGTGGGGCAAATTGAGATATTTTTAGGATGTAGTTTTCCCCAGATATAAGAGACCTCCCATATGGAAATGAAGAGGTTAAACCAGAAAATGTTTATTCATGAAACGGTCTGTGCATCAGCAGTCTAGCGTCTATCTTCAGATGTTCTCGGTCTGGCTCAAGAGCACAGTACATTACTTTGACATATTTTCTGTAGGAAGCACTGTCCCTCGGTTGCGCGCTACCGTGCAACTGCTTGTGTAAGCACCGTAAATTTTCACTGGTTCCTCTGCACTGGCCTCCCAGTGGTCGGGTCGGCTCGGCTCCTGAACAAAAGGCTCTCCCCTTGTGTTTATCTCTTTCAATGGGGCCAGGCAATTCATCCCAGCACTTACAGCTTATAAACTCCTTGATAAATCACATTAGTATTTAGCTTCCCTCAGCAGTTTACTACCTTTCTGCCAAAGTATCGTTTATCACCCTGTAATTCACTTTACTAGGTAGTTTCACTGGAGCAAGTCTGTTGCGACTGTCTCTGCCGCAGAGGATACGGGAGAATAGGGAGGAATATTTTTTTTCTAAATCAAGCATGAAAGAAATAGTCGGTCGGTCACAGAAAAAACTACAAACAAACCGGGACAGGGACCAGTGTTGCTGATGTCATCTGTACACTTTCGCTGTAAAATGTCCTCCTCTCCTCCTCTCTTCCTGTCTTTTTCCCCTGGGAGGACCAGTGTGCATCAGGCCTGATTCCATTTAGGGCTTATGAAACTTTCACTAACACACAATAATATTTACTGTCGAGCTTTTATTAAATTATGCCAGCAGACGAAAAATGGATATGCAGGCTTCGGGACACATGTTTGTTTACAGCATTCCCTTCATGCAGTGTGGCACTCAAATATTTCATGCTTTAAAAGCTAAAAGCTTTTATGATACCATACCATCAATGTAATTCCCCATATGGGTAGCAGTCACTGGTTTTTAAAGAACTTATCTTCCATGTTTTTTTATTATTATTCTAACACTGACATTTTAGTCCATTGAGACATATAAATGTCACACAAGCCATAATATTGGTGCCGTTACTGTCACAAGCTGATGCGATTTATGCGTTTTAGGAAAAATACATTTGACTAAAATGGAATTATTTATTTATACAGAGGGTTGGGGCATTGGACTAAATAATAATAAAAAACATTTCCTAAATCAAAACAAGATCTGAGCCTTTCAATTGTAATTAATATTAAACTAAATTAATAATATTATATCTAAAAAATAATTGTTCACAGCAATGACATTTTCCTGCCTCAGCCCGCATTTACATACAAAATGAACCATCATTGACAACAGGAAATCACAGTTTATCACATTCCATCAGTTTGTAAACTGGCTTTTGGAAAGGCCCGTGACTCCTGCTTCTCTATTGGTTCGGATGAACCTACCTGTGTACGTGTACTGGTGGTAGAACAACAAAGGGAGAGGTGGCAGGGAGCAGCCACCTCCTCCCTGAGCTGGCACACAGCTCTTCCTGCTCCCGCATCTTGTTTGAGTTGAGAGCGGCTCATGCAGGGCATGGCAGGTGTTTGACTGATCTCCATAGCCTATTTCCCCAGGCCGTTTATCACTGTCACGGCCAGAGCCCAAATAACGCCCCCCCCCCTTCCCCTTCAGTCTCTCTGCCTCCAGCAGCCGGCTTCTTTCTTAAAGATTCACAGATCTGCCCCAGCTTAGAGATGCACTCAAACATAGCTGCCCGCCTCACACCCCACTGCTCCTTGTTTTGTTTTGTTTTTTTGTCGTGTTTTTACATTTTTTTTGAATTACTCTGCCCGTCTTTCACTCGGTTAAACCCGTGCAGCTCGTCGCTTGCGTGCGTTTTCGCTCGCCTCGTGCTGTTCCCCATTCTCTCACTGTCGGATGACTGGTCCTGTCCCCGTCCGTCAACACAGATAAATCGTCTCCCACCTTTCCCCTTTGCCCCCCTCTACGATACATTTGCAATTAATTTATTTTGCCGTGGTTTCCTCTACCCGTGCCTCTCCTTCCCCTTGATCCAGAGTGGAGCGGTCTGGAAATGATTTTGACGCTTCAGTTGTAGCGTGCAGCTGCCTATTGGGGACGTTTTGCACTCCCTGACTTTTTTATTACAGGGGAAACATCCATAATAAGTTGTGGGGGGAAAGACCGTTTAACAGGAATTGCATAGAGATTTTCTTTCTATGGCTCCAAAGCGGTGTAAAGTGTTGCAGTTGTACACACGGCAGCTGTATTAAAAGGACATGTTGCTCTGTTAATTCGTCTTCATAGATTATATCAAAAGGGGGGAAATGTTAAAAAAACACCCTGTAAGAATATTGCAGAAATGTATGTCGATATGCGATATATAGGATGCGGAAGTGGTCGGTTAAGGTAGCTGTGAAGTTGCAGTAGTGCGAGTTGTGAGGTTTTACTGTGTAACGGGCCCTCCACCCTGCTCATCTCCTGCTGGTACTTCCACTAAACACACACGCTGACCCTCACATCTACTGCCAGCATGACACTGAGCAGGTAAATCACTCCTGGCACTTCTGAGGAAAAGATAACATCGGTGGAAACCACGGGTCAAAGATAATAAAGCAGATCTCTGCGTCATCATTAATTCCTAGTGAAAAACCATACGTATGTGATTAGATGTTTGGCTGAAGTGTCAAATCGAGTCCAAGTTAGTATCTAATACCTGAAGAGATGGCAATTTTCGTTTTTTTTTTAAAGTTGAATTGAGATAGAAGAGATTTTATTAAAAAAATTAAACATTTTGAAAACATGATTTTTGCTAATTTACCTGCTTATTTCAAAATGCCGTAAAATTGCGAAACGTTTTTTTTTAATGGTATGTTTGATTAGAAGGCAGCAATTGCTTCCAGCTTCTTCCTCACAACAACAGAGTCTTTCTCATTTCAGACGTTTTGACACATAAAATCAGGAAACCCATGTGTGTGCATAGTTTCCTTGATAACTATAATAAGCTAATAATGAATAGAACCAAAGCTGGATGTTGTGTGATATTGTAGTAGTTAGCCACCACAAAACAACCAATGGAGGATGACTGGGTCAACAATGAGTTTGGAAACAGAAAGACCACGGTTCATTTACAGTTTTCTGCTGACATAACATATTTTCCTTTAACCATAACCACAGTTTTCACAGACTCTGACTCTTGTTCGCGCTTCTCCGCAATTTTACATATAAAGTTTAGCTTACTCATCAGAAAGACAAGTATGACTACAAGATCAGCAGTTTAATGTCTTCTGTGGCTCTGGAAAGAAATGTTATGAATTAAAAATATATATATATATCCTCATCATGTAATCCAAATGTATTTCATCAGAATGTAATCCACATTCATGTCAAGTAAATCGTATATTACACATCATATTTACAAACTGTATATATGTTTGTTGTCTGTGTATTTACTAACAACCTTTGAATGTCTTTTATGGCATCATTTACAAAATGACAATGTGCATTTGCTGTAATTTAGTCTGGAGGCCCGGGTTTACACTCAAATTTGCCATAGCCAAGCCTGCACTACCTCAAATACACCTGGGTATATTTCCTGTCAGTGCTCATTGACCCTGTGAGCTGTGTTGTTTGTCCTGCAGATGTTTAATCTGCACTCAGCAGCAGCACCTTAGCTGTTTGCTGGTAATCTGTCAAACCGAGGGAAAGCCGTAATTAACCTTCCGAAAGTTCCCGGACACACTGACATCAGCTTTCCCCACCCACCGGCTCTGGCGTGAGCCCCATCGTGACTGACTGTAGTTTCCAAAATAGAGCCGGTGACCATCGACGCACATATGTCAGCTACAACTGCGTGGTGAAGAAATCCAGTTTGGAAAACTGCAGATAGTGGGAGCCCTTACTGCTTAACAGCCTGTTGCCACTGGTCAAACAGTTGTTTATATCGTCACCACATTGGTCGATTTGTTACCCTCCCTGTGTGTATTATGAGCGTGTGTGCACCAACCCTGTAGCCTGTAGTGGTCGTCTGGCGGTTTTAGGGGGATCTCCACCTCAAGTACGAAGTTGGCTAATTGCCCCCCTCCCCTCCCCACAATCGCACCACACACGCACGCTCGAGCGCCCGCACCCTCGCGCGCCCGCACGCTCGCACACACACATCAGTATTGTCTCTGTTGTTCTGCTGCTTGGAGGGAGGAGGGGGGGAGGGTTAATCCTAATTGCGGTGTGTGGGAGCCTGGAGAGAGGCCAGGATTACTGGGGGCTTCTTCTTGATCCACAGAGATGCTGACGGTAATGCTCTCTGGCCATACCAACCCCTGGCAGCTGCCTGCACTGTATACGCATATGCATCAGCAACGACGCCGCTCCTACGCACACACACACATGCGCGGGCGCGCACACACATGCACGGCGGAGTACAGTTTCACGAACACAGCAGCCCATAAGTATAGGTTCTGTGTCCTGAATCACCAGGGCTGGTGATTCACTTCTCCCTGTACAACCTTAGCCTCTCTCCGAGTGTGTGTGCGGCCGTGGCCTTACGTCAGGGCTGCCGCTCTGCTGTTTATGTCTGCTGTCGTGTGCGCAGTCTGCACCCCCCCAGCTGACGCACTACCACCTCAGCACGGTTAACACAGTCAAAAATGGGAGATGCAGTGTGCACTAAGCCCTTGTAACTTTGTACTTTGGCTTAATGTACAGAATTGAGAGGGGCTATAATCTTCTCATCTAGCGCCCAGCAAGAACACAGCTATTTATATTACATTGACCAAAATGCTTAACTACTACTACTACTTGTTATTGCCCTTTCATTTCTGCGCCTTTTAATTTGTAAAGAATGATGAGTAAAATGTGTCATGATCTCAAATACAGTCCATACGAAGTGTGAATGAAAGAAGTTTCCCTTTGTTAGGCTTCTCCCTTCGTGCTGGAAGCCCCAAGGAAGGCCTTTTCTGCCCCGTCAGGCCTCTCCACAATCTACAGGCTCTTGTGTGAGAAGCCGCAGGCCTGCCCTCCTCCCTTAACAAAATCATGTCAAAAAGCAATTAATATCTTAATACCTCCATCAGCGCCAACCACCAAGCCGCCAAAAGGCCCGACTCTTTGTTTTTTTCCGCCTTGGCGTCGGCTGCCGCTCTGCTCTCGCCCGACCCGTGGTTTCCTCGGTTTCATTTCCCAGTGCCCCGGTGGTCAGCTGTGGTTTTCCAGGGGGCACGGGGTAGCACGTTGTGGGCAGGGAGGTCCTCCACTCTTTCAGAGCATTAAGTACTACTCTCCAGGCCTGAGAGCTCCAGTGGCCACAGCCCTGGCCCCATCTAATGCAGTGGCCTGCAGATCAGACCTGACCAGAGACACTCCATCCACTCCGCAGGCTTTCCATCCATTAAGGACACACCGGGATAATGGTGGACACCTCTGAGCATTGCCTGGGTTCGATCTCCGGGGGGTTATGCTCACTGTGCTGACCTGGGCGCTTTCTCATTTAGTTGAACGTTGCTAAGCAGCACTGCTCACTGGATGATGTGTGTCAAACAATAATTATTTTTTGATATGTTGTCCAGGTTGCTCTCAAGCCACGTAAGTTGAAAATGCTGACATGGGTATTTGTTCTGTGAAGAATTAGCCAGGTAATAATAACCAAACATGCGTCTCATATTACTAAACCTGGATAAAGTGTCACAATCTGCGAACACAATACCTGGTTCCTGTTAGGTGTTTCTCTTATGGCTTGGCACTTCAAAGGGGAGAAAAAGATGGGTTTTGACTTCTTAGCCATGGCTCCGCAATATTTGGTTTCTCTACATTTTCATTCATTTCTCTTGGCAGGCGCGACCAGCAACTGGTGGAAGGTCTTGGCAGAACATGCGATAAAAGCTCATGATTAAAGGGACTAAAATAAGTACTGTATATAACTCATGTATCCATTAACCACTGAGAAGAGAAACAGAAAGGGCAAAAAAAAAGTTTTTCTTTTCCAGCCTTGCCTGGCCGGTTAGTCTATATTATATATGTGTTATATATTCATCCTCATTTCTTTCTGTTCCCTTTGTGTTTACGCGCGCTCTTTTTTGGCTACTTTTCTCAGCAGAGGACTTTATGCGTCCTCTTTGGGTTATGACTTTTTGTGATGCATGTACTATATGATCCGTGCGGTCGACTTTGCGTCTCCCAGCTCTTGTGCATATACACACTTTATACAGTGCGTGCACGTTTACGCGTCTAACGTTTAACTGTCCAGGGTCATCGGTTCCCGGGCCAGCGAGCCCACACACCTTGGCCGACAGGGTGGTGGTGCCTTTGAGTACACTGTAGTGGTTTGGCCCCGGGCCCCTGACTGGCTTCACTGCCAGCATCTGTGCTTTTGCTCCTCTGGACAGTCTGCCTTACGGTGCTGTCAGAGTCCTGACCATACGGCTTTCCTTTACCTTCAGACAGCAGCTAAACAGCAGCTGTGCAAACACGTATACGTTAAACCAGACCTGTATTAATGACTTTATGTTGGAGCCCCTCTGCGGCAGCGGTTCTGATATTGTAAGAATTTGTAGCGGTTGTTGTAATGGTGGTGGTCTTACGCATAGAAACGCTGATGTTGGCGGACTCGTTCAAGGGTACACTCCGGTGGGGAGCCATGGCGCAGCACCAGCTGGACGGGGCTTGATGTCAGGAAGTGGAAGTTGAAGTGTGTTGCATGAGAGGGATCGTCTTGACTTGGACAATGGAGGTGACTATAAACTATTGGGTCACAAGCGACTTGGCCTCAGCGCGCACATTGTCTTTTTCTAATGATAGGTTTTATGATTGTGGGGTTCTGCATTCTACACGTGCGGGCTTTTCCAAAAAAAAATAAATAAATTGATTTATCTTCGAGGGGATAGGACAATGAAGCGATGGAACAACTCGCGTAGTGATTGTGGATGGTTTAAGACAGAGGGAGGTTGTTACGATCCATCCTGCACAAGCTCTGAGTGGAGCCCGTTGTAGAAAAGATTGATTTACTATTTATCCCTCCGACGGCGCAGATAGGGAAGAGTCATAATTCTGTGCACTGGGGAGATTAAATTCCTGTATCGCTGTCAGCTACATTAACTGACTTCCTGGATCTCAATTCAATTAGCGCAGCAGCATTCTCTAGCATTAATAAATCAATAGGGATGGCCTGCTGATAGGCATGCTGCATGTTGAGGATGCTTTCTGTGCACATGCATATACATACACACACGCACGCGCACACACACACACACATACATACACAGTCATCCGTGACACTATGTCTGTTCATTACTGTTCATTAATGACTCCCATCCCTCCCTGCAGCAGTCAGAGCAGCCAGATAGCAGGTTAGCTGAATTTTAACTACACTTCCACATGGCGGGATGGGGCCGGTGCTTCAAGAATAGATGGATTTTATGCACATAAAATACACACAATACACACCCATTAGTATCACTCGAAGAAAATGGGAAAGAGCAGAGGTATGTATCCTCATTTATTTTGTTGCTGCTGCGCAACTGCGTAATTCAGAGACCGAGGTTCCCTCAGGTCTATTAACCCCTTCCCTCACTGTTTCGGCAGAGATTCGAGCCAAGGAGCGCTTTTGCCTGTGAGCATAGGAGAAGACACAAGCTATTGTTTTCCAGCCGTTAAATCTCCACAGCTGTTTGGAAACCTCTGTGACAGCCAGTGGAGGAGCGGAACCAGATCTGGGGTGCCGCTGACAATGAGGGGGAGGAGGAATAGAAAAGACGTGCTCGTTCAGTTGACCTTTGTGAGCAGTTTTCAGCATTAGCAAAAATGTCAGTATGGGTGGAAGAAAGTTCACATTTACTCACTTTGTCTGTGAAGGTCCTCATTCGTCCAGGTCATGGTAATATCAAGAGCGATTCAAAGGAAGCAGCTGGACTGATTGGAGATGTACTCACTTTGTCCCATCACTGTCAGTGAATTGTTTTATTGCTCGAACAAATATTTGAACAATTGTCAGTGCATGTCCAAGAATTACATAACTGCATGGAGGGGGGATAATACTGATACACTACGTCATTGGCTGAGCAGTCTGATTATTTGATTATTTTTGTCACATCTGCCCTCACAAGCTCACCAACAAATGTATAATATCCGCTTCCTGTTTTCCTATACGTCTGAAGCATCCTGGGTCTCTCAGTACCTGTGCGTGCTGAAATGATGAGTTGTGCCCCAGATTATTATCATCCTCTTCGTCTCTTTCTGTCACTGGCCATTAGTTAACTGCTCTACACGCAGTTTTTTCCAGTGGATACTCTCGTTCCTTAGATGTTGATTTCGCCTTGATTACACCAACTATGCGTCACTCCGTGAATTGCCAGAGGCTAATTTGGCCCGTCGGCCTGATGAGACAGTTGATAAGGGCATTGATTGGCTCTCCTTCTGAAGGGTAGGAAGGATTTCATTGAGACAAAGATATGGGGCAACGCGGCATTCATTTCAGCAATCAGTCCACCATCCTGCCTCCTTCTTTTACTTTCCCCATTTGACCAAACTCTTCCCAGAAGTCTTTCAATATGGATTACACCGCATGGTATGCACAGTGGTAATGCAAGGTGAAATAAAACTCTCCTAATCCTATTGGCTGCAACATTCAGAGCGAGAGAGAGAGAGAGTCGGAAAGTATACAAGGACAGACATCAATCGACGGGTGATTAGATGTATGTGGTCTTTCTTTTGATGCCCATATCTGCCTATATCTACCTCTGGAAGTTGATTTGGTAGAAGCGGTCTGTCGGGCACGTCCTTAGTCGAGTCCCTGTCTCTGAACGCAAGCGCTGCTCCAAAAAATCATAGGCCTTCATTATCTCCAATTTTGGGAACATAATACTGTCTCGGGATTGGAGAGCTTGCCCCCATCAGGGCTGGGGCCTGATCAAACCACTTGCACCGGGAAGGGGAGTTAAAGAGAAGCACACCCGCCAGTCGGTTCATCTCCCTTCAAAGGCATATGGTGCAAATTTGATCAAAAGTGTAGGGGGAGGAATTGAGGGGCCGTTCACGTCGCTGATGTGAAAAATAAGGCCAGGCTGTAAAAAACCAAATCAAACCACGGTCGGCTCTCTGGGAGTGATTAGCCCAAAGAAGAACCAGCTGCCGCATCGTCAGCCGCATCTCAATCTCGTCCTCGCACTGGCAGCCTGCTGGCTGGGCAGGGCAAAGGGAGAGGGGGGGAAAAAACAAGTGCTCATCCCTTCATCTGCCCCCGTGGCTCCTGAGCTCAGAAGAACCACAGAAACAAGAGACAGCAGGAAAAGTGCGAGACACGAGGATAGGGAAATACGGAGTATTGATATTGAAGGAGGTGTAGAAGGAAGATCAAAACGAGAGAGTGAGGGCAGAGAAGTGAAAGTGCAAAAAGGTGACAGGTCAGAGTTAGGAGAAAGTGCAATAAGGATGTAGGGGCCTGCCTCACCTCCTCTGGGATGTTAAATGGAAGAGTCCCTGTGTGTCCTTAAATATTCATGGGTAGTGTGAGTTGCAGTCCTCTCTAATGTTCACTAGTGGCCCTAGGAGACCAGGCCCTCTTCGTACGAGCATACACTTCATTTCAAATTACAGCCTATCGTTTAGACAAACACTTCTAGATTGATCTTTTATAGTCATGCCAATGTGTGTTGATGAACATCATTGTATCGTGGGCCTTCAGTGTAAAGGCATTGTAGAATGTGTTTAGTAAAATTTGTTTTATTATTAACTCAAGTGTCACTCTGGGCTAACTCATGTTTTAAGTCCTCTTTGCCTTAATGACATCAGTTATCGAGATGAGACAGAGAGAACCCCTCACCTCGTGACTCTGACTGCATCCTCATCAGGGCCCTAAAAGCCCCCTTTGTCCTCCACAAGGGAGGGGTGTGAAATGCAGCTGAGACAGTGTAGGGACCAAAGGGACTGTATACTTTGTGTTTTTCGCCTAGAGGTAGCGAGCGTTCGTCATCACCATGAATCATTAAAACAGGCAGCAGAGCCACACAACATGCATCTTCTCCCGGTAATTCAAGGCCATCCGTCGGTTTCGTCTATTAGCTACGCTCACAGACGCGGCTCAAACCCGCGCTAGCAGGCGCACGTTCACAAATCACGGTGTCGAGGAACGGTAATCAATGCCATTACCGGCGGAGTCACAGGGCACGGTGCAGGGCGCGACCCCTCCTCTCTACTATCCTCCGAAGTCATGGTCAGGTCCTGAGGTGAAGGTCAAGTTTCCAGAGTGACTGCCCCAGCTGTAGCTCCACCACAGAGCAGAAGGCTCCGTCCCGTGCTCCGTCTGTTTGGGCCCAGATTGTGAATGGTCCCTCCTTTTGGGCCCCTGTGCTCACGGATAGCAATTACCATTGTGTTGGACAGAGAGAGGGTCACCGGACGACAAAGACATATCCTGTTTGGATGGGCAGTGAGAGGGCAGGGTGAAGCGGAGTATATGGTTTTTTTGTATTTTCAAATCCAAAAGAAGAACACATCCGCCAAAGCCTTAGTGTATCTGGACAAGGACCCATCCGTCCAATCACGTGTTGGGGTGTCCAGTGGGAAGGCCTCTGAGATCGAAGTCATTTTCAGCTTAAGCTTTGCCTGATTTCTTTCCTCATGATAAAAAAAGAACAGATAACTGAATTTATCGGCACCGTCTATTCTGAACAAAAAAAACATTGCGCATTTGTTTTTTGGTCTTGGCAGCATGTTGCATGATGTTTGTATTGTTGTTGTGTCATCTGGGTGGTGTCATGTTTTTGTGTCACTCTCTGCGTAGACACAGTACAGCTTATTCTTACACCACAGGTTTACTTAATGAGCCAATTGGCATAGAGAGAAACTTGAATAGAATTTAGGAGAAGCTGTAGGAAACGAGAGCCTCAGACCTGCAATGGACTTTGGCCTTTGGAACCTTCATGACCTTTTACATGCAGAGTAAACGCAATGACACCATAAAGCAAACAAAGGAGCAAACCTAAAGGGCATAATAAGAGTTACAAAGCAAACCCTATGATTATAACATCTGCGCTATCCAGCAAAAGCATCAGCTTTGCTGCGATATAAAAAAAAACAATTCCAGTGTAAAAAAATGTTTGATTTTCGCTTAAATATTTAGCCGCATTTTGAGTGCATAGTGCACAATGTTTAATTACGGGGAGCATGATAGGGCGGGATCACAATCACGTTCAATATGTATCCCCATTCTCTATGGGTGGCGGGGGCCTTATACCTGTGCTGACACAGAGGATTCAGCCGTACCGGCGAAAGGCTCTAAATCCGTGCCAGGCCTCTGAATACTCTGACATATGGAAAAATAGAAAAAGTTTGACAATTACCACCCTCCCATTAGTCTTAGTCATTTTTCTTCCCTGCTCTGGTATGTATGGATGTATTCAATCAGAAGCCCTTCCCGCTGAACATGCTCTTACACAGAGAGTGAGTAAACCTTTATGTAACCGCCAGTCGAGCGGGGAGTTCATTTGATGGAGAGCCTTGCCTGATTTGTTTGTGGCTCCAAAGAGGCTTATGACACGCAAGCTGCCCCTGTTCTGCTCTGATAAATGGTTCTGGTGAGAGGGAGGAAGGAGAAAAAGTGTGTGTGTGTGTGTGAGACCTCGCCAGAAGACTTTGGGGTTTTTCACAGCTTAACTATATTAAGAGACAATCCCCCCCAGGCACGCACACACGCTTGCACACGGCACACACATGCGCATTTGGCTATTAAACATGAATGCACACACATATATACATTGAGTCATGCGTGGATGTCCGTGGTAGTCCTCGCAGGGCCCATTTCTCACCCACTCGCTGGGTGGTATCCATTGAAATAAAACAGTGCCGGTGATGAGGTGGGAAGCCCTTCTGTTCCGACTCCAGAGGAAAGGGTGGCTCCCGATGCTTCCACTCTCTCTCTCTCTCTCCATCCTCTTGCGGAGTGTTGCGTGTTTGCTCGGTAATGCGACGCCGCTGTCTTTTTTGTTCTTTCGCTGACGACCAGGCAGGAGTGTAATTGAATGTTACCTGTCCCACCCAGCCGGTCCCCGGCAAGGCACTGCCACAGCCGATTAGCTAACACCGCAGCTATGGTAATGACCCGTGAACACACAGACACACACACACACACACACACAGGGGCCCACATGGAAATGTCTGTGTATGACAATGTGTGTGTGTGTGTGTGTGTGTGTGTGTGTATAGTGGGGGTGGGGGCATCTTCTATATCTGTGATTATTATGTGTAGTGAGTGAGTATTACTATAGCGACCGGCTGCTGACAGGCCACACAGAACGGAACACAGTGGTCATGCAGTTGTCCTACCAACTCCCCCCTCTCTCCCCACAACACACACACACGCACACACACACACACGCACAGTCCTCACGTCGAGACTGGGCCGAGAGTGTGCCACTGGAGCACACAGATTTGCTCCGGCTGATGGCAAACCACAGCAGTGGAGCCTGTGGTGGCCTGCATTTCCTTTAATATCCTGGCTAATGTACAGAGAGAAGCCAGGGCCTCTAGAAAGCCTCTGGATCCCGGCCAGACTTCCTAACCTACCGCCACACCAGACTTGTGTAATGTTTTGATCACTACAGTAGGCTGAGCTGTATGTGTGACTCATATTGGTACATGGCAGTGTCTTTTTAACTAATAGGCTGGGCTTTCTATTGGCTTTTGGACTGTGATTCAGTTGGACTTGTACAGAGGCTTCACGTTGACAATCTGCTCAGCTAAATTACTGTTTTGGCTGAATGTGACCCTCTGAATAGTCCTATTGATAGCGCTTCCCTCGAGTCACTGTTTGTCCAAGGATTAGATCGTCATCTCGGAATCCTTTTCTCTGGCAAAATAGAAACATGAAATATTTCTATCAAAGCGTTTGATAAATCACAAATTTTTGACGGCTGGTCCGAGCGCGTTTTCTTTTCCCCCAATGTCTGATTGACAACTGTCCTGAGCAAGAGAGTCATTTGGCCAATTCGTCCGACCCTACGCCAGAAATGCGTGTCAGCCTGTCACGCGAAGGCACTTTCTTAATATATCGTAAAAATAGAGAGCGGCTGTGAGT
Organism: Colistium nudipinnis; assembly: GCA_016785305.1. Classification (NCBI taxonomy): domain Eukaryota; kingdom Metazoa; phylum Chordata; class Actinopteri; order Pleuronectiformes; family Rhombosoleidae; genus Colistium; species Colistium nudipinnis. Next base: position 745,517 of record JAFBJU010000703.1, on the reverse strand, counting down.
GTTTCACCACGAGACGATGCCGAGCTCGTGCAGAAAGATGGCAGCCTGCAGTTCTAATGCACGGGGATGATGGAGGGATCGAGAATACAGAGCTGGATGCCGGAGTGAAGTGGCGGTGGGGGTGTAACATAGCCTCGACCACGCAAATTAAGCACGGCTTCATGCGCAGACCTTCATTGCTGGATTCACAGCAGCTGGAGAAACCGCATCTCCTCCCATGGAGCGAAGCCAGGGCCACAGCCAGACCCGAATAGCATCATCTTTTTTATACCACAAAAGAAAAAGAAAGAAAATGAGATTGAAGGGGAGGGAGTTGGGGGGGGGGGGGTGCGGGGGTTGTATGAGGCAGTGAAGGGGCAAGCTGACTGCACGGGGGTTTGGGGCCGGGGAAGGAAACCACAGGAGGATTACGAGCGAGGGCCTCCGTATTTCAGTTTAAACTTTTTCTCTCTCTCTCTCTCTCTCTCTCTCTCGGAAACAGTTATGTAGACTTGCTGACCCCTTTCTCCTTCAGTCGGAACTTCCTGCCTCTGTCTACCGTGCACAAGCGCTCACCTGCTCCGAGCCAAATCACACCTCTCCGCCGGCCCGTGGCAGTTCATGAATTGCTCCACAGAGAGGTGTTCTTGCCCAGACTCACTCACTTGCTTCCCACTTGCACCTGGTGGGCCGCTGCTCTCTATTTTCTATATGTCTCGCTACCTGGCAACGCTTAGGCTGGCTGTCACCGAGTCGCTGAGTAGGCACACCTGAGAATTGCCTGTCCGACAACACCGGGACATTCACAGCTGCTTCTGGCACCTTGACGAATGGTAAATGAAATAGGAGCGGGAGAGGAAAGCTCACTCAGTGGTGCGCCACGGCTGCCGAACGCCGTGTTATTTCTCCCGTTGGGAACTTCCTCTTGACCTTGGTCATGTGACCGGGGTGGTTGCGGCCGGTTCCGGCCTCATCCGGTCAGGTCTGGTTTCCCTCCTCTTGTGGAGGAGGTGCGCTTGGCCCGGCTCGCCGCTTCTTCCTGACGACCCACAGAGGCTGGTGTTAACAATGGGTAAATGTTACCGCTTGTGTGTTTTTGTGTCAGCGCAGGATAATTGCACCCTGTCCAGTGGTCATCCTCGCGACCACAGCTATATGCAGTGTGTGTATTGACTTTACTTTTTGTACCCTATATTTTACTTATTTGATGTTTTTTTTTCCCCTCTGGACGGTGGTGGGTTTGCTGTTTTGGTGTGGGCTGATGGAAGCTTTTTTTTTTTTTTTAACTGCTTTTCGGTTAAAATCAGCTTTCTTTGAAAAGTTTAAAAGCGCAAAAATGTTGTTGTTTTTAATGCACAACTATCAAGAGCACTTTTTGTGTCTCGCACGGTGAAGTTAGATCATGACCACCTACATTGTACAGTAGAGGCCCCAGGAGCCACACCAGCTGCTCTGCATTTGCCGAAGCCTTTGTAATACAGCAGTTGGAAATAAATGAAATTAACATTATGCTGTAGTAGCTGTCATATTGTGTTGCTGCCTGCACACAGTGTTGAGTCTTGGCATTTTCATTTGTTATTTACTATTTATTTATACTTTGAGAGAAAGATGTTTTGTTAATACTTTGGCTTCAGTCCAGAATTAATGCATGTGATCCCGTAGTTGGCGCGACATCGCATTTCAACTCATCTCCTCAAATCTGGAAGGGGAGAAGAGAGGGAACATCTGCAGAGAGCCCCCATAATTATATCTGAAGATGTGGAGAAGAAGAAGAAGGGAGGGGGGGGGGGGGGGATAAAGGAATCAAATGAAGGGGGTGAACAGAGGGGAGAGACAAAAAAATGCTCTGACTGTGAAATGACTGCCAGATTTCTATTTGTGCGTCTTGAAAGGCCCGTGTCTCTGCCGCTGCATATGGGATGTGGGATGAGAGCTCTGGTAAATCAAAGGCGCACTGGATAAAGATCTCTGGAAGCCCATGCTAGTAAACAGGCTCATAAAAGTGGCTTGCGGGGTGGAGCGTCAAAGGAAAACTTGAATGTCTGCCCACCTCCAATAAAGCCAGGGCTTCTGCAGGCGTCGGTTCCAGCACGGCGCACCGTGCTGCCGGTGGTTTGGAGCATCATCGCCGAATCACACGGTGTCCTCTGATTAAGGGCTATCAGTCATGCAGAATGCCGCAGTGTCTCCCGCGGATTTTTCCTACTTTTTCTCTGCTCTCTTCTTCCTCATTATTTATCATCCATTTCATCTAGGCATGCCAACTCTTTTCCAACTCTCCCCCTCGGCTTTTAGACCCATACTACACATATTTCCACACACACCATCCTGTCATTTTCTGTAATTATTAACCACCACTTCTTTTCACTCTAACTCACTCGGGAAATGATTTTTCCAGCAAACGAGGCCCGTCCTGCCCTAGCATTTTTAGCATTGGTGCTAGCGGCCCAGAACCCTTAGTCAGCAGATCTGTTCCGGCCCTGCCGCTGCCCCATTTTTTGCACATTATTGCTTCCAACCATCGTTGCATACTGTGCACCCTTTTTTTTCCACCCTCCAGGATGTAAGTGTTTGTGACATTGTGGCTAGAGGGGGTGGAGGTGTTGAGGCCAAACTATTTCATCTGAAACAACTCAAACCCGGTAGCATTCCAATGAAGCCACCACTCCTACAGTTTGCTCTTGAAGGAAAAAAAATAGGAAATCGAAAAACATGGCTGCGAGCTTTGCGGTGGAGAAGGGATTCACGCTGTGTGGCATTTGTGTGTTGTTGTTTTTTTGTTTTCAGTGAGCAAAGCAGTGTGTGCCACGGGAACAGCCCCTACCTTTAACACTGATAACTCATTTATGTGCATCCAGAGGTCCTCTTCGACAAGCTTCTCACATCTGGAAGGATCTATAAAATGTGAATATATTTAGAAATACAGTGGAGATGACTCGGTACAACTGTGCCTCTGAAATGAACCTGCATTGATCCCGATGTTTGGGAGAATACTCAGTCTAACACTGTGTCCCCTTTCCCCCCCCCCCAAGGCCTTGGGAAAACCAAGTCAGAAATTTGCATCCCACATGATGAAAAACATGGCAAATATCAAATGTATATGTTTTCACTTTGTCCCTTGTAATCTTCTTGGTGCCCCGTGTTTGTGTGCGTTTGAAGCGTCTCGCAACAAAGAGCCATCTGTGCGAAAGGCAGACGGAGCAGTGCCCTCCAGTGGTGCAGCAGCTAAAAGGGGCCCCTTCAGAGCCGCACTGCTTTACATGCATTCCACCTCGGTTGTAGTCGACGGCTCCTGGCTGACAAAGGCACACACAGCAGCTTTTTTTTTTTAAACTGTTTCCACCACAGTCTGAGGAATGTTTATCAGCGGTAAGCACACTGCCCTGGAAGCATATGGTGTGGTTTTTGACTGCTTTGGGTGCACAAGAGGTGAACTTAAGGAAAAGTCGTATGATCATAGGAGAGCTAACGGATGGTTGAACATGTGAGTTTCTAGTAGTAAATGCTGCTTTGCTGTGTGGGTGTTTTTATTTTCCAATTGTTTTGTTGTTGTTTTTTAATTTGATCAGATCACCGGGAAAGTTAAAAAGCGCAGCGTTGCTTTTTATCCTTTATTTGAGAGGCTTTCCTCTGGAGTACCCTCAAAGCACACAAATTCACATGCACATCACGCCATACAATGGCCTGGATTGATGAGAACCTTCACAGACATGCACATCACACACGTAAACATACAGTAAAGTTGGATGTATCTAGTTTTTAACCGCCGACTTAAGGTTGTATGAGTAAGAAGGTAATTTGGCCACCACAACCAAACAAAACTGCGCTTCACTATTCAAAGGTGGCACTCGGCATGGGATACAAATCTGCACGTTATCTTTGTGGCCACACTTGCTCTTATCCTTTCGTGTTCTCATTATGTCATTATATAATTTTTTTAAACATTGCAGTTTGAAGGTGCTGGAAGTTTAATTTGTTTAGTGTTTTTAGAAGGGTTTTTTTGAGGCACAGATTGATGGTGCTCATGCTTAGCTTTACTATTTAAATGTGACGATAATTTATACTTCATAATTTACCACTTTGTCTGAGAGGAATATATTTATGTGGTGTTATTGCCACCAGTAATTGATCTGAATGTTTTCCACCACTGTAGCCCGATACAGGAATATAAAGAGTGAAAGGAATAACTTAGACCCATGTATCGTAGAATAGCCCAGTTGTAAATATGTCTTATGTCAAGTCTATATTATATTAGTTTATAGGCTCTATTGGATTGCAATATACAGTATCACAGGTGCCATTGCTTCTAATCCAGATATATGAATGCTTTCACTCACTCCGTACGTATTTCACATTTCTCTGGCAGAATTAACCAGTATTTGAAAAAACATAAAGTATCCAATAAATGTCTTTAAAAGACTCTAAACTCTTAGCTACTACTCCATCACACACACACACACACACACACACACACATGCACACAGGCTCCTTGTCTCTGTCAGCAAGGCTTCCAGTGCCCTATACTTTAATGACCTTCTCCCCAGTAGGCCTCGTTAACTTCTCCTTAGGACAAATTAGGAGGTGTTATACGTGTCAGAGGTCACTTGGCCGTTCATATAGCAATATGGACCCCCACCACCCCCACTATCCAAAATTCGCAACACATGTTCCCATCATCTGTAACCTTAAAAGGTGTTAACTCAAAGTTCACCACCTCATTGAAATCCCCAGTTAGTGCCACAGCTTGGGCCGGCCGAGTCACTGGCAAACAGAAATGAGCATGCTGGAGTGTGCTGAAACCTTGTTGGCTGATGTCACCGCTTTGTAACAGGCAGCTGTTTTTCTTTGGTCTGGATAAATAGGACCTTAGGACATCTGGATATACAGGAAAGGCCATTTGGTATTATGCAGCCATTCAATATTGTTGGCTAGTTTTATGAATGATTCCGTGGATATAGAGCTGTGATGGAATTCTGGTCAGATTCTTTATTTTGGTGTTATGCCACATGTAACTGTTTGATATTTTATATATATTATAGTCTAATTTAGCTGGGAGACATTTTGCTTTGAGGTATGTGGTATTCAATAATAGCCCATACATAAGATGTCCATCAAAAACAGTATTGTTTATTGATGAATATTCTGCCAACAAACGTTTTAGTTTTACGAAAAGGCAAACCTTTTTTTTTAATTTCATTGATTTTGCTCACGATGATGAATGGAGCCTCAACATCTGGTGATTCCAAACATTTCCAATATGAATCAAATCAAGTCAAATAGTCGCTGCTTTACTCTGCAGATTATTAGTGAAATCGGAGCCCACCGGATAGGATTCATGTAACACCTACTGCGCTCCTTGGAACAAATGCACTTGATTATTTTGGTCTGTACCCTGTGATTTCTTGAGTGTAAGTGTAAATTACATGTCGCCACCATTAAATATTAAACCCCTTGGTGTTTAAATAATTGATAACATCACTTCTTCTGCAAAGGTGGCCGAGGTGCTGGCCCAGAAAAGCGCCTTGCATTAGGGCTTTTTTTTTCTTGAGGTTAGGAACTGTGGCCACCATATCCATCCATTTCTTTTTAGCAGGCTGATGGATGATCGCAGGAAGTTCGTAAAAAAAAAAAAAGATCTCCCCCACCATAACGGTATCATCTTGGGCAGGGAATGGCAGAGTGCTGAGTGGATGTAAGTGCTTCTTCAACCACAACTAAGTATGTTTCTGTGGACCTGAGGACTCTCAAGCTGTGGGCAGGATGGGTATAATGATTGGTTTGGAGGAAAGAATGGTACGTGTATGTGTGTGTGTGTGTGTGTGTGTGTGTGTGTGGACAGAGTGGTACGGGGTAGGTTACCCACATGGTTTCCAAAGCATGTAAGCTGCTCCCTCTGCCCCCAAAAGTGGTGTGTATGGGGTGGCTCTGGCAGCCCAGAGTGCTACCACTTCAGAAGTTTATTCAACAACTGGACGGCCATAATTATTGTGACGATAAAAGCTCGAAACCACTGATGGAATTTGATGGTAAATGTGACGGAGGCCCGGGGAGCTTATTGTCCAACATTGGAAGCTGTTTTAAACTGTCCAGGAGTGTGCTTTAATACAATGCTGTCTACCATAGAGCAGGGAGCAGTAAAAGTCTCTCCCCATATAGATCAACAGTCTCTCCCTAGCACACTTAGCTCCCCCTGGCAGCAATCAATACAGCTTAATAATAACCTATAATCAGTCTCGTCACGTCGGGAGTGATGGTGACTGATAGGCCTTTGCTGTCCGCCTGGCACTCCCGCTGACACTAATGCACTGACTGTCTGTGTGTGCGACTGTTTATTACTCAATAAGGACATTTGCAAATAGGCCGATCAATAATGAATGCTGCGCCCTTAACTCTGCCTGCGCGCATGCATCGGAAGAGGAAGAGAAACAACATGTAAACAACAAAGCATCTGGTCCGGAGAGTTTTGCAAGGTTAAGGAGTGTTCCGGTGTTGGTAGTCATCGCTTAAAACAAAAAACTAGTGGAAGTACTTGACTGGCTGGTCTGAACATTTATGCGGAAAATAAGCCACAGTAATATGCAATTATTCCCTATCCACTAAATAATACTAAGTACCTAAAGCTACTCAATATAACATTTGTCCTCTGTCCTGTTGTGATTATTCAGCCCACGATGCTTTGTGTTTTGGTTCAGTGTCACCGAGCAGGTAACTGACTCCGGTGAAGCAGTTTAAAGGAATTCACATTGTCGTTCACACAACGTTTGATGAGTTAACAACGAACACTGTGGCGGATTTTTCTGACATATATCTCATACAAGTGTTGATGGAAACCAAAGCAGTGCTAAAGCGAGAAAGGATGCCGGACTTCGGTTCAGGTAGAAAATCAATGAATGCAGGTTTTGGTAGAGTAGTTATTAAATGTAAAATAGCTGCCGTTAAAAGTACGTTCAAATATGTGAGGAGGATTTTAATGTTTTAATTGAGATGGACACTTGGTATCTATGAAAGCGGAGAGTTTTGCAAGGTTAAGGAGTGTTCCGGTGTTGGTAGTCATCGCTTAAAACAAAAAACTAGTGGAAGTACTTGACTGGCTGGTCTGAACATTTATGCGGAAAATAAGCCACAGTAATATGCAATTATTCCCTATCCACTAAATAATATTAATGTTTTAATTGAGATGGACACTTGGTATCTATGAAAGTATCTCGTAACCACAGCTGAATGTAGTGGAATAAAAAGTATTCATCATTTCCTCGGAAATCAAGTGAAGTAGCGGAAAGAATGGATCCTCGGATGGAAATACGTGATTGTCAGACTGTAAACACTGAGTCACTCTCTGCTGGAGAGAATAGTTAGCCACTCAAAGCGGCATTGTTTTACGAAGCCGTTCGAGGCACGTTTGCTTTTGCACATGACCGCCAATGTCTAAGGTTGCGGACACGGAGCGTCGCGGAGCCATACGTTTGCCCCGTGGACCGAGGTGGCCTTCGCTCTCAATAGAGGACCATTTAACATGGCCAAAACACTTTGATTCTGGCCAGTGAATGGCCCTTTTCAGCGGACATTCTCACTTTCAAACAGCGAGGGCGACAGATATATAAAAGCAGCTCTTCAGACCTTCGAAAATATTTTCGCAAACCAAAATAGCCTGGCACTTACCGAGCGAGCGGGAGAGAGAATGACTTTTTTTTTTCTCTCTCTCTCTCTCTCTCTCGTCTCTCTCTCTCAATGCAACTGGAAAAGGCGACGGGCAGTATATCTGCCTGTTGAAATCTCATTGGACGGAGGAAATGTTTATTTATTTTTTTCCCCCTCTCGCCACAACTTAGAAAACCCCAAGGAATCTTCTGTCCTCCTCGCCCCACCGTCTGATGGCTCAGTGTTGGCGTTTGCCTCCGGAGTCGTCGGGGCGGGGTTGGGGGCTGATTGACTCTAAAAGTGGCTGAGGTTTCCTCAGCTTCTGTTTGGGCATACCGAGACCATCCTGTGCAGAGCACAACCTAACACCAGAAGTAAACCCAGTTAGAGAGAGGAGACGCCCCGTCGTCTATCCATCTATATCAAAATATTTGTTCCGCGTGGATGGGGTGGGGGGGGGGGTGGTCTGACTGGGGGGGGGGGGGGAGGAGCAGGGTGTGTGTGTGTGTGTGTGCGTGTGTGTGTGTTTTAATGGTGGGAGGGTCAGTGGGACTTGTGGCGCTCCATGTGTGGGCACTGCCCAGGCTGTCTTTGCCACCATTTGCCGCCACACGCAGCCACTCATCTCACCTTTTGCAGGATGAATGTATGTCCGTCCCTGTCTGCGCGCACACACACACACACACACACACAAACACACCGACACCAGAGTCAGACCACCCAGGCGAGCGGGGAACCATGAGAAGGCCACTTTATGCTCCCAGACAGTCCGGTCCGACCACAGTGGCGCCCCTCTAACACCCATGCTGCCGCTATTACCCACAGAGCCCGTGTGTGCTTGTGTGTGTGTGTGTGTGCGTGCGCAGTCGATCTCCCTGCACTGACAAATGTGTGTGGACAAGGTAGTGACTCTTCTCTTTGTACTCTTCCAACCACAGGCTCCAGTACGTTAAACTGGGTTAATTTAGTTCAATGACTCCAACATCAGACGTTTCACATTTGTTGCCTGCTCTGAACCCCCACTGTATGTGTGAGCATCGGGTCCAGCCGTCCACCATTTACTCCACGGCTCTCCGTCGCTCAATCATTTATCGTGCCGGTGCGCGTTTGAAACAGAGCGATTGGTCCAAGTGCTGACATTTGTCGTGTATGTTTGCGGTTGGGACGGAAGGGTTGGGTCTGGTCACGTGAGCGCCTTGTCCTCCTTCTATCTCCATTTCTGAACGATTGCTCCGATGAACTTCGGCCCGCGTGCACGTAGACAGGTGTGTCACTGCGTGACTCAATTCGTTGTTTGGGACGAGCTTCATTTTGATTCTCCGTCAGGGAACAAAAATCAGCCAGTGGCAATTTGACTGCTGTGACATTCCTGACGAGGGAGGAGGAGATCTGGAATTGCACCAACAATTCTGGAAAAGCATGAGTCACTTGGTTCCTCCACGGCATGTCAGCCACTCCGCCTTTGATTGATGACACTTATTGTCGGCTTTCGCTCTTTTGAACCTCGGAGTGAAGTTTCTGATGCCCAGAGAGCTGGTAGGACTGCAATGACTTAGAGCACAGAATAAAACGCTCGCCTGCGCACACATTTGTTCATTCTCGGTCAAAGAATGCATTCAAATATTGGATTATTAATTATAATAATGCCCATTAATAATGTTTCCAATTCAGAGACTTTGGTCGTGCACCCACTCGCTCCCACATGAGGAGAAAACAGGTACACTCATGAAGTTGTCTGGCTAATCTTTGCTTGGGCTTGAGACAGATACAAATATACAGGTTGTGTTACAAGCTGGTAGTATGGCGTTTAAACGAAGTGGGCATTTCCCTAATGAGGGAATTGCGATTTATTTCAAAGCCGCCAGCAATGTTAATAATAATATTACTATGATGTGAGTGGGTCCCGTGCGCGAAGAGGAGTTTGGAAAAGTGACAAGTTGGGATGAGATCATTCTTGCCGTGCGTTTTCCGAAAATCATCCCTTTCACTTTATTTTGCTCATTATTTAATGCACTGCGATTGTGTTCACCACCCCAATAGGAACCGCGCTGGAAAGGACGAGAGCGAAAGCAGAGCGGGGGAAAAGCAGGAAGCACAAACATCCCCCGGGAAAAACACTGTCGCCATTGCGCCCGACGCGGGAGGAGAATGAGGGAACCGCCGGTGGAGCAGTCCATTCAGCGAGAGGGTCTCGTATTTGTTTTTCCTCGCCGCTCTCCGAGCTTCCCCTCCAGAGCCCGATGACAGATCTAAAGGATAGTTCCCTATCCCCGTTGTTACAAATAACTTCCTATGACATGTTTGGGCACGCTCACAATGTTTTGAGTGAAAACAGCTTTCAGGGTTGGATGGGATACAAGCTTTCAACCCCTAGGGTGGGCTACTTCTTCAACTGCTGCTTTATCCCTCTGAGGAGGGAAAGCAAGTGGGAGCAGAGAGAGAGAGAGAGAGAGAGAGAGAGAGAGCCACACACACCGCGGCCAAGCGAGGCTGGGATTAGGCCCTGCGCAAGACAGTGAAGCGCCATGCATAAAAGCTCTCCGGAGAGTGAGTGTTTTGGCTTTACAGTGTGACACGGGCCTGTTTTCTCTCGCTCGCTCTCTGTTAGTGCTTTGGAGACGGCGGGAGGGGAGAGAGAGAGAGAGACAGAGAGAGAGAGAGAGGGAGGGACAGACGGAGCAGAGGTGCGCCACCGCTGGCACAGACGGGGAGGAATGCCCCGGCAGTTTTCCTACGTCGCTGTGACTCGAGCCGCTCCTGTGGTCTGGCCCCCCGGTTTTGTTTCGACGCAGTTCCGGGTCACTGAATGAGATCCGTGTCGCGGGCCGCGACGGGCTTTTGTGTCGGTTCTTCGCCCTCCGGGGACCTGAAAGGATTGAGCCCAACCTGTTCCACTGCTTTGCATACGCGGCAAATCCATTGATGTACGTTGGGACTGTGCACAAGCGTTGTCGCGGCTCTCTTTTTAGCACCCATTTGCTGCTTTGAATAAATCCTCCCCCGCAACAGCAAGTGGCCAATCGCAGGTTGACAACGGCGACCAGGGCTTTAGTTTCTACGCAAGTCAAAAAAACAAAAAGCATAAAGGAAAAGAATGGACCGGTCTGTATGTGAATATGCAGTACAATAATAGAAGTGTCACACATCTATTACCGCAACCTTTGCCTGTTTGTGCACCTGAAATTTGATTTTCCTCCCGACCTTTCATCCTATTGACTTCAAACCTTGCCGGTTTCAATGCAGCCTGGACGTGAGGCGGGCTGGGCGATCGCACCCTGCAGCCAGGCAAACCCAGCACGGCACTAGTGCCGTCCGAGGCCAAGGAGGGAAATCTTTTACAACTACTTTAGTTTGTTTGTGTAAAGGTTATTAGGTCCCGGATGCTGTGAGAGTGCAGGTCAATGTTGGCTGCTCTGCCTGACGTTTATTGGATTTGTGTTAGTTTACGCCCCAGCAACTCCAGTCAGTGCTTCCCCACATATAGCATTACAAGGGCCCACACGAGCTTCTTCTCTCTTATAACATTTTAAAATGAGCTACGCAACCATACCAGTTTTATAAATTACATTTTGACTCAATAGCCGGAATTAGACAAGTGATGTTTCAAGGTTGCATGGTAGGTGGTTGAGCCAGGGACAGGCAGTGGAATAAGGAGATCAGGTCCACAGACTAATGCGTGAGGATAAAGCTGAGGCACAGGCCGACAACGGATTCAAAAGAGAAATAGTATAACTTCAACTTGGCCTTGGCCTTAGGGAAGTAGCACGTTTACTAATGTGAGGGATATGGCGAAGGTGCGGCGCCAGGATCTTAATGCTGCAGCTGTTGATGGGGACATGATCACCCCTCCCGAACACGCACGCACGCACGCACGCACGCACGCACGCACACATACACAGACGCACACTGCTGAAAAATATGCAGATGTCATTGGGAGACACACAGCCTTTTCATTCCAACTTAAGGGGTTAACATACTTGATGAAGCAGCTCATTTACATTTGCCGCAAATATGCATCGAGCTCAAATGAAAAATAACTAGCCTGCTTCCCTCCTCACTCTCTGCTTACCAAGAATTTGGGTGGTATATCGGCCAATGTTGTTCAGAGCCGAAGGCTCGACAGATGTTGCAATAATAGCGAGAGTAGCTACATTGTTGTAGTGAGTGGTCATTTCAGACAACAGTAATCCCTGTGTCCTTGTCTCTCCCCTCGCACTTCCCGTTTCACCCGCTGTCCTTCGGGACAAGTCCTCCTGATCAGGCCCATCGGAACGCAGGGATGTCCACCTCAATTGCCTAATCAGAGGAGATGGTGAAATCAATGGGGGTTATGGATCCTAACAGGAATCTGAAATGAACACCGGCCTCAATGATCAATGTGTTTCTTGGTGGGCGCGTGTTAATAGGGGGGAGTGTGAGGGGCCGGAGAGGTTTCGACCTTCGGCGGGACGGCGCGCGCGGCTCGGTGGGATCGCTTTTGGGAAATGATGGAGGGGGGAGGGAGGGGAGGACAGGAGGGGTGTTAATTAGAGGTCGAAGGTTTGCAGTGGAGGGAAACCACCGCAAGCCACTTCACGAAAGTCGGGGCGCGAGCTTTTGTGGCCAGACCAATTCATCTGCGGGAGAGAAGGGGCAACAGATCCTGTCGTTGCTTTCGCTCGATGCACATTGACTTAGCCTGCGACAAAGCGCCGGGAATCAAAGTCAACGTTTGATGGAGAAAAACCAATTATGCGGATGAACCCCAACGGTTTGAGGGATAAGATAAGCAAAAGGAGAGGTGAAGAGATGCGAGGGCTCAGGAGTGGCTCATCGCCGTCTCCTCACCATCTGGTACCCATCACCTCTGCTGTGACTCCAGTGATGTCACCCTTGAGAGGAGATGGTACCAATTAGAGAGCATGACCAAAGACCTCTCTTGAACAGGGACACGTGGGCCCAGTCCCGGGCCTTTGTATCAACTCCACTGCGCCGTCAGTGGGTCCGAGGATCGGCCAGGCGTACGCTGCGCATGTTTCAAGTTAGGGTTGTTGATATTTCCACACACAGACCTATTGATCTTATGCTTGGCATGAAAAAAGGGGCGAGTGAATCGCATTATCGTTACGCCGTCGCAGATAATGGCCGTCTGGCCGGTTTAAAGCTCCTCTGTCACCTCAGGAGTGAGACGAGCAGCACTGGCTCTCCTCTTATTTCTTTATCAGGACCCGGAGACGACTGCGGCGCTTTCCCAGAATCTGTCAGGGCCCGGGAAGCGCAACGCTTCATCCATCACGGGAGCCAGCTCCACAGGCTTTTCATTTTACCGGGGAGGCCCACTTCAGAGGCCAGACCCATTAAGTGTTCACATTCATGTCCCAACGCCTGTCATTTGGCTCACGTCAACCAATGCGCTCTTTCGTTCTCGCCGTTTCGCTCATTCTGTTCTTCATGTCCCATTTATCTTTATTTCTCCGTTGCTCCCTCTTTGCCCCCCCCCATCACTTTTCTCACTTCTAATGAGGAGTGAACTAGTTTTGAAAATGGCGACGTGATCCTGAGGTCAGAACTGCAAATGAAACACAGGCTTTCCGAGCTCACCCGAGACAAAGCAAACAGAGGGGATGTGCAGGGTTTCCAAAATAAAACTGCTGCAGTTTGAGCATATTTGTTTGTGTTGAGGATAATGTTGATTGCTGACTTTTCTAAACATGTCTGAGACTTTCCATGCGATCTTTTTTTTCAGATATGTGCAGCCAGTCGCTGACAGCTGGGGCTCTTTTCCCATCTGCATCGTGATTGCCTTCTTGGTGGTAGCTAAAAGCCCTAAGGTATGGACCTTTTATCCTGTAACAACACATTTCTGATTTGGTCAAATAATCGGGCTTAATTCTCGAGTCACGTGGAGAATCAGCCGAGCGGAACGTTTCTGGATTGACGGAAAGGCTGAAGTGACCGTTTAAATACTATCAGGTTCCTGCTATTACACTGGTTTCCTGCGTGCGAGCGTAGCTCTGGAGGTCCTGGACCCCGGCTAGGCATTGTTGACAGTCAGATTTAGTTTTGGAACGGGGCGTGATGCCTCAACTGCGTTTTCTTCATCTTCTCTGGCCATTTCAAAAGTGGTTCTGGTAACACTGCCAGTCATTCCGCAAAGATTTTCCCTAATAGGAATCTGATGACTCAAGGCAATTTATCCCCCACTCTGGCGCTGCCTGAAATTGTTTCGAGGCCACAAATCTGGAATAAGATAACTTTCGGTCTCAGGGGAGATGCCATGGCATCTCTGTGCGATCCTTCTTGTCGTCTCATACTGTAACACAGTGATGCAACACTGACCCATACGTCTTGTCTCTCAGAGTGGCGTATAGAAAGTGCATGCGCGCTTTCTATCACTATTGGCCCACCTCAGATCTACAGTACATCTATGTCCCAGGCATATCAATGCTTTAATTATTATTATTATAAAATGAATTACAGTTATTTATATTACATTTTTAATTGCAGTTGGATGCCGTGTTCAAAGATGATGCCCCATGCATTCTCAGAATGCTAATCATAGGGTGCGAATGCCAAAATAATAATCTCAGCAGGCTTCCTCCTGGCTCTGCGTTTTTTGGACCTTCCTGTCGGATTTCTCTCAAATGGAATAAATGCACTTAATCATAAGGCCGTTCTAAATGCTCCCGGCTGAATTGATTCAACCCTGATAACTCAAATATTACCTTCAGGAGAGATTGTGACACCAAAAACCTCTAGACAGCATTTGACTTTACCTGCCCCTGTCCCTGACACAGCTTGTGCCGAGACACTCCATAGGGTTACTTTCATTATTGAGGGGTTTTAGTGGATCTGTCATTCATCACCCAGAAAACAGTAGCTTTTGTAGCCAAACAAGAGGAAATCACTTAAAAAAAAATGTGATTGATATGATCCGCTATCACTGTGTGTAAACGCTGTCAAACTCCTGCATTCCAGACAATCTTCCTGTCAAGTTGCTCAAAACCAAAAGCCATTAATGAATCCTGAAAATAATCTTCCAGTTTTTAATAGGTTTTTTCCAGGGAGGTCTCCATAATAATTATTACCACAATTACACGATAAAACAAAGTCTCTGTTCTCCTGAAAACGCGGTGCTTGTACGATGAGATTGAATTCCCTCCAGGTCTTCATTGCTAAACTTGCCACACGATCCAGATCCAATACCATGTAGTGTTTCTGTAATGGGTGTTCTCCATTAAAACCGCAGATTCCACCTCCATCCGACCTGAACAGACATGGCCAGGCTTGGCTGTTGCCATCTCATTTGCATGTTTTTGTTGTGGATGTGTGCCAAACTGAAATTTGCGGCAACGCACATCAGGCGGCCGGTAAGTGAGCATTTAATGCAAACACGCTGAACATTCCTGTGCCTTGTGATTGTGGTACGGTGTGTCCTCACATGTTTCTGGGGTGCCGTTCGAGGCCTGTGTTGAGAGAGAGAGAGAGAGAGAGAGAGAGAATATTTATTTATTCACAACTTTAAGCCGACAAATTTCCCTGAAAAGCCTCTTTGTAAACTTCGACCTTTTCTCCTCCCTCATCCCTCTCTGCCAGTCATACCTCCATTTAGGAGGGAAGCAGTTCCCTCTGTGCATCATCCGTCATCTCTCTCAGAGAAACGGCAACAGAGAAAAAAAAGGAGGACTTGGACATTGTTCTATCTATCCATCAGTTTGTTTGGGTTTCTCGCAAAACACCAAACGTTTGGGTTTGAATTCTTCTGCATGTGTGCAGCACTTAAGCGAAAAAACTCCACTTTTATTTCATCTCTGCATTCTGACTAGTCCACTCTCTTTCCCTCTCTGCCTCTGCTTTTTAAGGTGTTTACATAATGAACATATTGAATTTGTTACCAGGCCCAACTCTTATTTCCACTTCGCTCTGGGTAAATAAAAGGATAGACCCTATATTAAAACATATTTTTGAAATTATATGATAATTAAACCAATTAGGAGTTGTTTATGGGCCCGTGCTTGGGTTATGGCCACTTTGGGCATGCCATTGAACAATGTGGATCTTGTTTGGCTGACGTTTGAAGCGGTTTGGCTGTTTGGAGGGTCCTGTTAACTGAGACTTTTAAATAGCTGCTTTTTGAAGCTCTGTCGTGTGCTCTGCGCTCAGCCCAATCTATGGGCTCCTGGAAACCCGAGGGAAACATTATCAAATTTAACACAAATACACACATTCTGTTTCATATGTTGTCAACCATATCCCCTGCACCGACCCACCCCAACTTAAAGCACTTGTGCCTTTTTTTCTACAAGTGCTCCACCTACCGTGGTCCGACATCTTCATTCTAGTAGTTCCCTGAAAAGGTGCTCTTGAATTTCATGTTGATAAATCACTGTATGTGACTCCTGTTAAATATATTACCCCATTCTTGCCAAAAAAAGAACACAGAAAAAATATCAATTCTAAAGGTACATTATCCTGAGCCGAAATGTATGGAACGCTACTTTTATTTGTTTAGTTCCATACTTCGCGAGAGAGCATTGAACTTCATTACAGCCCCTGTTTTGCTGTTTCGGAGTGGAGCAGAGATGTTCGAGAAACTATGCATCAGTGGCTTTCCTCTGGTACATTTCGGAGAAGGCTTTCACAAACCACTGGTAAAAATGTTTGTCTCAAGTTAATGGTCCTCTCCTCACACTTGAGACCAAACAGAACAAACAAAAAGCACTTATGTCAAACAGCATCCTTCATTACATAGGAAAGAGAATGTTTTATTAACTCTAAATAAGCCCCATACCTATCGTAAACACCTATATTACTGTAATGCTATCATTAAATGAGAGAGAGGAATCCTTTCAGCCTGATAAATAGCAAACAGCTCTCCATTTGCCTCTGACTAAAATGATTTAATGGCCAGATTGAATCAGGGAAATTAAGTTGTTGTTTCAGTCCCAATGTATAAGCAGCGGAGCCAATGGGAATTGACAGTATGTTCATCTAACTCCAGTTTAATTCAATTAAAGCTTGTCAAAAGTACAGTCATTTGGTATAATATTTTTGGATATAATATACTTAACATTTGAGTCTTTTTTACTCATAACTTTGACATGGAGTGTTATGTTACAGCACATTTAGTGAAAGAGTTAAAGATCCTTAATTGCACAGCTTGTAGTTGGTGAGATACAAACACATCCTAGAAGACAACTGGTTGTGCAAACGAGGGGAACTGAGAGAAATTCCGAATAAATCACATTGTCTTCTGTAATTCCCTTATTGCTTCATTAAAAATTCCCTATTTAATAAAGTCTTCTCAAATTTGGAATTGTTCCGGAACACTGACCCTGTTCTCTGGGTTCTTTTCTAAATAATGTTATCTTGTAAGCCTGTTTGGGCTGGGCACAGGAGTGCATTATAATCAATCATGCAGTCAGCCATTTACACTCTGGACCATTTCCTGCCCCAGCCAACATGCCCAGACCAACACTGACAAGACGTGCTTGGGAAACTTGCTTGTATGACAAATGGGAAAGAAGCACCGTGATATTACTATTAGTTCTATATGGTTTCCAATTTTTTATTTTATTTTTTCCTAGTATGCTTGCCTGAAAATGCCGGTTTGCAAGTTTTGCAGTTCTATAGCCATGGGATGTAGCGCCTTTCTAGCAATGGGATCAGCTTTTACGACCACTGTGCCCACGCACCCATAAATCTATCCACTGCCTCTAATAATGCTGAGTGTAGATCCACACCAAGATCATTGCATTATCCTGCTGCACAATAAGGCCTTGTTTACTTTTGAATATCAAACAACTTGATTTGTGCCAATGTATAACCCACATGCCTTCATGTGTGGTAGGACTCCCAGGCCTGCACTCATATTTCTGGTTAACCCGTATCTTACATCAGTTTTTGGCATTCTAGGCCGCAGCCAAGACCGGGCCTGAAATAGGCGGTTAGTGTAAAGGGTGTGTGTAGGGCGCAGGCGCTGTGGGTCGGCTCCAGTGGATCAGCATCAGTTGCAGCAGCACAGCTAGTCCTGCTCGGGGTATTTTTAACTGTCAGCACTAAATGCCTCATTCAGCCCAAGCATACCCCCCCCCCCCACACACACACACACACACCCATCGTGTAACCTCAGCCAGAATACCTTCACTTCTGTGTATACAGCACCACAGGCAGGCTTGCCAGCTGTTTACACACACACACACATTCTTACACGGTCTTTCTCTGCTAGACACACACATAAAAACATCTATATAAACTCGGCCTCCATGAAAAACGCGTTCATATTTCTGCAAATGTAGTCACACAAATAGTACCCCCTTCCGCCGTGTACACAAACACACACATCATGTGATTTGGCCCGGGCCCGTCCCGTCTGTTGGCGAGTTGGAGGAACGGAATGTGTATGTAGCGGTGCCCACACATCGTGCTGCCACCCAACACTTGCGCTGGCATCTCCCACAGTGAGGAAATGTACAGACGGAACTGGAATGCAGACACAAATAATCTGTCTACATTAAACAACACTGCCGCAATTAAACACACTCGTTCTCACCTTCGGTCTCACTCTCTTTCAACAGATCAAGGCGATAATTGGTGGCACTAAGTGACGAGAAGATGTTATGTTTACCTGTGAGAGCCCGCCTGAAGGCAATCCCTCATTTGGGTAAGACAGCTTTATGACTTCTAATGAATTTCTCCCACGCCACCATCGGTCCCAGCCAGGATATGTTTTTTGTCTCCAGGCTTAAATCTGAAGGCATGCATCTGGCATCTTTTCTGAAATTGTGCCCTTTTTTGGCAAAAGAGCCCGGGCCCTTTTTCTTGGGCGTGGATGGGATGGGAAACTGTCTCATGGTAGACGGCAAGGTGGTGTTTCCACACCTACCCTTTGGAGATGTTTCGACGTTGCATCACATCGTGCACGCGGGCCACCGCTCCGCTCTCCCTCTGTCAGCCGCCGGAGTCTGACGGTGCTAATGAATGAACGAGGGGAGCTGTGGCTGAGCTGCACTGTATTTTTAGGGCTGTGTGCCTGTGGTCTATGTGGCCGGTCCCATTCAGAGGAGCCATGGGGGGATATTTTTGGCCACAGCCGGCGTTGAGTCCAGGCCCACACAGAATCGCTGACAGACGCAGGCGAGGAGGAAAGAGAGATGTTTTCCTATCGGGGCGGAAACCAGGTCTGATTATGGAGGGGAGAGAGAAAACCGAGAGAAAAGGCAGATGACTGTGTTTGAAATTGTGTTTGTGTGGAGCCACCGCATTCCACACATCTCAGATGCTTTAAATCTGACATTTGCATCTAATGAAGAAACCATGAACAGAGAGTATCATTTGTCTTAAACCTAGTGGCCTTTTAGGTTGAATTGTTCACGGAGCCTGGTGACAAGGTCAGAGCAAATATACACCTCCTATTCACATGCAAATCAAACCAAATAATAATAATTACAGTAATTGCTTTCCAGTCTTATATTATTTTTTCCCTCCACAGTGCGCTTAGCCCATATTAATGATATTAAAGATCACCATAGTCTTATTTATACAGCTCTCCAGATGCTATTTCAGTTGGCTCACTGATTGGAGCGATTTGCATGCTGCATGTAATGTGGATACAGCTCTCAGGCTATGATTCCCCATATTAATATTTAATTGCCATCAAAGTGTGTTTTCAAAGTATAGGGTGACACTCCGATCTCCGAGCCCAGGCACGATAGAGCTGATTCCGGTGCAGGGAGAAGAGCGCGGTGTGGTTCCAAAGAGACGAGTTTTTGGTCATCTTATCCCCCCCTCCGCACGCGCTGGCACCTGTAGCGCCTCTCCAGCAACAGTAAATCACGTGACCATTTCCTCGCGAAGAAATCCTAATCCTCGGGCCAGATCCGTCCAGGCGCAGGCAGCTGCCCCGGCCCAAGACATGTTGAAACCCGAGGCGACGACATTAAGAATTAAAAACGCCAGAAAGTGGTCCCCGTGCGCACCTTGTTTTGTCATCAATGTTCCATTAGTGTCACTTTATTCTGCACCTCCCCTCCTTCTCCCCTCCGCGCGTTTGAGTCAATATCGGGAAAGCCGGCCCGTTTCTGCCCAAATGGTTACAATATACCTTCTTCACGCCTAAAGAGCTGACAAAGGTTATTAGGGTGCCCTCCGCTCTCAGCAAACAGATAAATCAGAGCTGCGAGAGATATGTAATCTCAAGCCCTGGGAATTTGCTCAGAGGGAAAAAAGTGTTTGGGGGCAGGGGCGGGCTGAAGTCCTTTGTTATTAAGCTAAGAGAGAAAAGAAAAGAAAAAATCCGAAGCACACATTGAAACCCTCAGCAGCTAACCTTTAACATCCCTGCGTCCAACGGGATACCTGACTTCCTGGACAGTGGCCTTGGTGTTTAGAGGGCTGTCCTCCAGCAGGAAGCCTCAGGGATATAATACCCATGTGCGGCTCCAGCCCGTGGCCAGTGTGGTGATGTTGATACAGCAACAGACCTGACTCGCAGCTGTTGTTTATGATGTGGCCGGCCCAGGTGGACGGGACATGGCCGCAGGCCAACCTAACCCCGAATCCACAGATCTATAGCTCTGACCAGAGATGTTTTTAAGTCAAGGGGGAAGACAAATCAGGTCTGTCCCAGCGAGTCCCAAGCGGAGCTAGGATTGTAAACTGGAGTTTAGAGCCAATCCTTCAAATTCGCCATCGTTGATAAGAAATGAATACTCTTTTTTTTTCCAAAAAGTCGCCTAGTGGGGACTCCTAAATGTTGTGTGAGTGCATATTTAAATTCACATTCTACCTGAATGAATCTCTTACTACCTTTGTCTCCCACTGTGCAAATGACAAAAACTGGGAACCCATTCAGTTCAGGCTCTGTTTCCTAATAATTTAAGAAAAGGAGTTTATGTGTAACCAGTAATTTACTAAGAAGTTTCCTGGAACCGTGATCATCTAGTCAGTGCACTATATAGGCACTGTCAGTAAATGCCTCCAAGTTTATTTGTATTTCTAAGAAGAAGTCCAGTAATTACATGGTAGTTCAATGAAAATAAAAGAGGTCAGTTTAATTGGGTTCAAATGAAGCTGTTAATGTCTAAAAATATATTCTTGGAAAGAGCTGACTGCGTTCTGGATTCATATTTGGAAAAGTTTAGGCAGCGACTCTGAGTAACCCATGTAACGTTTAAATGCTATAACACAGCATCACATCTAAAAACTATAAACTAAGCAAATGCCTGCCGGAGTTCAGGACAGAAAAAGATGAGTGACAGGCCAGTCTGCCTCGGCAGGTTTTCAGATGCTCTTTTAAATACAGGCATGACTCCTGTTCAATTTTGATGGAAAGGCTGCGCCGCAGCTTCAGAGCCAGGAAAGGGAAAGACTTTGTCCCCGCCAATGGTAGATGTCATTTGAGAAACACGTTCTGCAGCTTCCCTCTACAATAAAATAAAAGGAACAGTTTGACAGTTAATACACTTACTCACTTATTTGATATAACTTGCGTGAGAGGATTGATACTGCTTTCATGTGCTCATACTAGACAATTTACCTAGCTTAGC
This sequence comes from Colistium nudipinnis, assembly GCA_016785305.1. Lineage (NCBI taxonomy): Eukaryota > Metazoa > Chordata > Actinopteri > Pleuronectiformes > Rhombosoleidae > Colistium > Colistium nudipinnis. Next base: position 724,374 of record JAFBJU010000703.1, on the reverse strand, counting down.
CTGGCTCTGCTTTTAAACATTTTGGCGCGCGCGTGCATGCGATAAAAGGTGTAAAGGGGTGAGCTAACTCATTTTCCTCCAATAGCCGTTTCCCATGCTGCTCGTGGTCCTTGTTCTCAGCCATAGCTACCCAGGTTTTCAGATGCTCTTTTAAATACAGGCATGACTCCTGTTCAATTTTGATGGAAAGGCTGCGCCGCAGCTTCAGAGCCAGGAAAGGGAAAGACTTTGTCCCCGCCAATGGTAGATGTCATTTGAGAAACACGTTCTGCAGCTTCCCTCTACAATAAAATAAAAGGAACAGTTTGACAGTTAATACACTTACTCACTTATTTGATATAACTTGCGTGAGAGGATTGATACTGCTTTCATGTGCTCATACTACGAAGGTTAGATTCATGAGACAATTTACCTAGCTTAGCCTGGCTCTGCTTTTAAACATTTTGGCGCGCGCGTGCATGCGATAAAAGGTGTAACGGGGTGAGCTAACTCATTTTCCTCCAATAGCCGTTTCCCATGCTGCTCGTGGTCCTTGTTCTCAGCCATAGCTACCCGGCTGCTGGCTGTAACTTTATAGCATACAGTCGTGGGAGTCTCCAGTGTCAATCCTCCCAAGAACAAAGCAAAGGAGCAAGCAATTTACAACATTTCCGAGAGTTCTAATTAAATAATTGATTCAAATAAATGTTAAATGTATTAGTGCTTACAATGTGCTGCTTATAACGCTATAAATAGATATAGGTTGATTGACAAGCTGATAAATGTCTTGGCTATAAATAAAAAGGCTGCACGCAGACAAGCAAATGCCTCTCTAAGCAGTGAATAATATGCAAAGGAACTAAAATTATTCCAATTTCAACCTATATTTGTTTAGTTTTTTTTATGGAGAGAGATATAGTGAGAATATTACATGATCTGATAAATAATTTATGAGCTCTGTGATATCCATGTGCATCAAACGTTCTAAAACATTGTTAAATCCCAGCGGCGACGTGTGCTGTGCATACACGGGAGTTGTACGGATATGCATCCGTGCGCGCACAAACACAACACAACACAAAGGCAGTAACAGAACTCTCTGATCTCTGGCCTTCGAGTCATCTCGCTACATCAATAAATACAGCAAAATAGCATTAGCAATAACTTCAACTATATGACTGGGCTCTAATATGATACAATTAGTATCAGTGTTTTAAGGTTTGGCCATTTAGGTGAAATTCTAAGCCGGGCAGGGAGTAATTTGGACACAGGGAAAATTGATTTTGACCATCAGCACTTTCTCATTTTCAAACAGCGCCTGCGGCTAAATGGGTTAGCCTGTTAAGCACATTACACAGGTAGCTTCTCCTTTCCTCCCCAATGATTATGTGTCCGCCTTGAGCAATTGATATTTCTTGCAAATCAGAAAATTATCATATTCCATGACTGGAAAGAGAAATTAGGGCCCTGCTGTTGTGGAGTGGAGTCCATGTGCTGAGAGAGGGAGGCTGAGGTACATTTTTCTTTTCTTTTTTCATTTTTTTTGTATTTAAGGGTGGGGTATGCATATCAAATGTCTCACGCTATATTTGAATTGGGGCGCTGTCAGGCCTCATCAATAAAAATATGCAGTGATAGGCTGTAAGTGGTGGAGGAGGCACAGGGAGGAATGAGAGACAGACGGACGGGCTTTTTCACTCTGTGCCGAAGCAAAGAGAGCCGGGAACATATACAGTAGGGTGTGCCATAGGAAAGATATCATTTCACCACCAGACTCTGCATTGGTCCCATAAATCATAGCTACAGCAAAATGCATTCGACCTGAGTTAAATTAGAATTTCATTTAAATCTTGTGTCGTTTTTTTTTGTTTTTTTTGCATGTTTCATTATTTAAAATAACCAGATTATCTTTCTTTGTGGCGTCACCTCTAACCTGACCTATCTTATCATCGCAAGGAAGCCAAGGAAGCCCCGTGATGATCAGTGGACAGCAACACATTAAACCCGAGGCAGTCGGACACCAAAGTCCCCGCGAGGCACCAGTTGCGAGCAATGAGGTGTGTGTCAAGCTGTGGGTTTACTGAGCCGGTTCAGCGGGGCCTTTTCTCCTGTGCCGCCGTGGCCTGAGAGGCTGTCTGTCTGCAGACTGGAGCTGGAGCCCCTGGCGGTCTAAGTGGAACCACATGGGGGAACCCGATAGCGGCGCTTGGCCATATAGGAGAAGTTCACCGAGGCAGTGGGACACGCAGGCCTTTCGAGACTGATGGTCATTGGCGCAGCGCGCACGCGCGCACTCGCCCTCAAACCGCACGTCCGCACGACAACGTCCCGTAATGTCACCTCACTCGAACAACCCCCGTACGTGCGCAGGCTCGCGCGCACCCCCCGGGCTCCCACTTTCTCTCACTTGACCTCGCGCGCACACCTCATTCATCCTACACCCTCTCAGGGGTTTCTGCGGCCGCGGTGCCCTCAGGAGTGGCCGACCGATAAGGAGCATTTACTGTCGGGGCCGGTCGGCAATGCGAACAACACCAAACACACTAATGGGAGGGAGACAAAGCCACAGGCCACAGACATCCAGTAAACGGCAGACCACAGTCTAGGAGATGTGTGCTCTCTCTTTTCCATTTGACCGTGCAGGTATACACGAGGCACCGAACAGAGCCGTGACTTAAGGCGAGAGTCTTAACGCGTCGCCGTGTGACCCGGGTAACTTGAGAAACTGTCCACCGCAGGGCTGTATAAAGGGGTTCCCTTTACAGCTACTGTGTGATAACAGCGTCATTAGGTTGGTCACTCTCTGACACTGTGAGTGTTATTTAATAGGGAGGTCAGTTTATAGAAATAATTCCTCTCTCTCTCTCTCTCGCTCTCCCTCTCCTTGTCTGTCCCACTCTATCTAATGTGCTCTGCCGCCATGTGCTTCCAGTTAAGTTGGCGCTCAGCCCTGAGCAGAGGTTAAGTGAAACTACCTGCTCCTCTGTGCCTGGCGATTATTTGCTTTGTTCGCGGCGCTGCCAGATCATAAAACACTTGGGTCCACTTTCCCCCGGCTCTCAGAGTCCCCGAGGTTCATTATTGTTACGCCTGGACGTGTGGCTGTACAAGGCCGCCTTTCAGATGTCACGCCGTGACAGCCCACTGAGGGTTTCACGAACAACACGTAGCGCGGGCCAATATTTCAACAGCAAACTATTACGCACTTCAAGCCCTTTTTCCGAAAGGATTTGGCCCACCCTTCATTTACACAATATTGATGATCATCAGTCTGGAAGTGATACAGTAAATAATGAAAAATGAGGTTTCGGCAGGCAAATGGGATGAGACATGAAAGTGAACTGTGGCACTGGCTCTGGTTTCCTGTCTGAATGGCTGTTAATTAATGGAGCAGACGAAGGCCATAATTCTTCAGTGGCCCGAGACTTCCACAGTGCCAGGCAGTTCAGCGATCGCAATCATCCACATGCTGCTGGCTCCGCGCTTACATTGTTTCCCTGCAAGGCGTTTTTTTTACGATATGAAAGAATTCATGTCTATTAGTCTTCGGGGGAAACCAAAGCCACTCTCTCTTTCTTTGCTTTTTTTTTTTTTGTACCCCACACAGACTTACAGGACAAGCGAGACAGAGAGAGACAGAGGGAGTACGAGATAGGGAATCTGAAACAGTAGATCTAAGAGAGATCAAGCCTTTTTCACCCCCGATTAGTTTGGAAAGCCCGCCCACTCGAAATGATTTCCAAAACCGCATGTGATTTGTCTCTGTCTCTCCCCTTGACTTCATTTGCAGGACGCCCGAGATCAAAAGGGCATGCCGCTTGCCGCTAAGATGAGCTCTAATCACTTGAACTCCAGAGTAGTCATTAAATACAGTAGTATGGATGTCACTGCCCCAGTGCCAGCTAAAAAGCGGCCCGCTCTAAAGTTCTGCTCTCTTTAGCAGACGCCACTCATGAGGAAACGTTGGCGCCTCCCGTAGACTGTGATTAAAGTAAATGAATGAAACGAGATACCAGGAAATTGAAATGATTCGTTTTTTTTTGTAACCACCACGACTGGCACCGCTTCAGAACAGGAACAACTGACAACGTCTTTGATTATGTATTCCAACACATGGATTTCGCTCTGAAAACATGGTGGGTTTTTCGGACCTGGTCGGATTTCAGAGGTATAGTCAGAAATCCCCTCACAACAATGAGTGGTCTCGATCAGTCACACAGACACAAACATTTTTTTTCGGGCATGAATGTAATCTCCCCCAAACCACGACTTTCAGATGAGTGGTTTTGGAATGTGCACATGTTAAACGTGGACTAGCAAATGTTTGGTCACTTGCGGCAGTGGAAACCAGCAGCGAACAGAACACTGACGTATTATTGCCTCTTTAGCAGATATTTTAACAGCCGCCTTTTGCCACATCCTTCATTTAGGGAGCCCTGTTTCTGGCCACCTGTTGGCGATAGGTCCAATATTCACTTCCCGTTCTGGCCGCTTAGCAGACCGAGAGCTGCCGTGCTGTAGCCAAACAAATGGCGGGCGGAGAGGGGCCCGAAAGAAAAAGCTCAAAGACACAAGACAGTTCCAAATATTTGAGCAAAAGTGAGGAGTTGGGTGACAATCCTCTGCGCTGTGATTCCAACAACCAGCAACCACTCTCGCATGCAGTTGTTGGTTTAATGAGCGGAAAGCACTTTTCTCCAGACTGGACTTGTTTTGCACCATCGGCACCATCTCTCCATGGCTGTATTTCTTATTTATTTTTGTGTTTTTTACACCTCTTTCTCCCACTCCGTGTCTGCAGGCGTGGGCGTAATGGGGACCGCATTCCCAGTGGGGACAGTTAAGTCCCTCGCAAGGGGAAGCAATCAGACCCAAAACCTCCAAATGATGTGTCGTCTTCCTCCCTCCCCATCCGGCTGGAGCCTGCCAGTGTGGTTGGTTTGTCCCATCCTCGCCACCGCACTCTGGGCTGGGGTTCCCCGCCGAGAACCCGCACGGCTGCGCTGCAAGGGCTGGGATAATGAGACACTATGAGGACAACAAACAAGGCATGTATCCCTGCTTTAACATCGCAAGTATGTATGTGAAAATTCCCAACCTCAATTACAATATGCGGCACCAGAGCTTGGACAGTGAGGCTGTTGAGTGGCAAATTACAGACATAGTCACGGGGAATAAGTGGTATAGTTCATTGAATATGCTGGCCTCTACACACAACATGAAAGACACTATAAATACCTCACATTAGCAAGTGTTTTTCCATCTTTTTTTTGTGGAGCCCGCTGTTTATAGAATAAACAGCGCAGGATGGATTTTCACTTTAATGCCGTGTGTCATTTTGCGTCGTATCGGGGAAGGAAATGAAACACAGTATGTGACGCTTTAATGAATGGGGCAGGAATGGGCCCCGAAATATTCTAAAACCAAAGATGCCGAGGCCTTATGAAGGAGAGAAGGAGGAGGGAGGAGGAAATAAAGCCGGAGAAAATGCATGGACAATTTGTGCTATAATTAATCACATAATAAACGAAAACCGTCCAGTCCAATTGACCGCTCGCACTCATCACATGACCGCCAAGCCCCACAACCACCACCACCACCCTTTGGTAACTCTGTGATGTTTGATCCCAGGCCTGTGTCCAGCCGCCAAACCCCCCGCCCCCCCTCCCGTGCCCTCTTTCATCCCCCACCCACCTGGCATGAGAAGAAAGGCCGCCTCTAAACACAGTGCAGAGTGGGCCGGGCCCAGCAGGCATCATGCCATGCGTACATTTCCACATTCTCTCATCGCCTGCGCTGTGCTTCCTCCTCGTGAGCCATACATCAGCCACCGCTGGGCCCGCGCCTCACCCTGCCCAGCTTCTTTACGCCTCGCAACATGACTACAAAGCCACGGGCTAAATGACAAGAGTGGAGAACACGCACGGCGTGACGAGGAAAAAAAATAAAGGGGCGGGGGGGGGTCGGGGGTTGAATGTTAAACATGGAAGTATTAAAAAGAGCATATGCAGAAATAAGGGCCCAGTCAAAAGCGCTTTAGGGAATTAAAACATTCATCCAAATCCATGGGGGCCCTGCAGTGAAACTACAAGACAGGGTGTGGATGTCGTGGCTGGTTGCCAAGTTGGAAGTTCCAGCGCTTCCTAGTAGGGCACAAATTGTCACATGCACCAGTGGCCAGACCTAACCACCGTGACCGAGAGTGGAAGTGACATCATTCCCGACGGCTTGGCAGGCGGCGATGATGGCATTATAATAGCAATGGCGTCGCGCTGAAGGAACGAGCCAAGAATCGCTCAACCGCCGAGGAAAAGACACGGGGGCGCAGTGACTGACAGAAGGCAAAGGGGAAAATTTGACTGAAGGTGAGGGGTTGAGTGATGGCGGGGTTTTTATTTGGCCTGGCTTTATGCATGCGGATGTTGTTCGGTCAGGCGATGTACAACTTTGGTGTACTGAAATAGCCCAACAACTGTCTCATGAAAATTGGAATGGATACCCTTGATGCCCAGGGGATGCATGCCGGGTGACTTTGGCGATCGCCTTTCCTGTTGCATTGTGAATACTTCCAACTTTTTTATTGCATCCTGTGCAAAAACGGTATTATTGTGATCTCCAAGCGTCTCCAGGAGAAATGGGAGTTCGAGTGTCCCTGCTTCGGGGCAGAACATATCCATGAAAGATTTGAGCAGCCAAACAACCGGGGACCGGCTGACCCATTCAAAGTGCATGGAGCTCATGCAAAGGAGAGGCCCATCCAAGTACCTAGATTGTAGCGAAATAATGTTTTTACACCATCACGATCACCTTCCCGGCTGACGCCGCGTGCTCAGCGCCGGGCGCTTTCGCCCGGAGCGATACTCCCGCAGCATCCCCAATGTGTGTGTTTATAAACAAGCCTCAATATTATTGTGATGTCTGAGCTGAATTCGATAGATTCCTCCTCTTGTCAGTTGTGCTTCCGCTGCAACACGATACGAAAATTACCTTCAACAGCAACAGGAGACGGGCACAGCTCTTTCCCCTCCAGCCGTAGCGCTCCGGCTGCCTCTCTAACTTCATCACGGGGGGCTCAGAGGGGCTCGCCAGGGGCCATGGGAGTCTGAAAACACCCCGCTCCATTACTCAGTGAGAGGCTAACCTGGACTGAGAGTGTCTTGGCCTGCTCCATCACAGTCCCATGTCTGGCTAGAAACGTTCCCTCAGAGACTTTTGCCTTTAATGGACTCTGCTAAACGCATTCTCTCTGTATATTACCTTTAGGATTGGCCCCCTATCTGGTTTCCATACGCTCTGTTTACACGTGGCTCAAGCGTGTACTTGCTAATGCTCTCCTTCTCTTTCCTTTCCATCGCTTCATTTCTGGTAATAGTCCCTCTTGCTCTTCTTTTCTTTTTTTGTTTGGCTTTTTTCCTGGTTGATAGCGGCGCGTTTATAGCCTGCGTGTACAAGACGCATGAAAATGGACCTCCAGTCTGAATGTGAGCTGAATATTTTTTCCATAGCCTTCTGCCTGCTCCTCCCCAGAGTGTCAGATTATAGCCCACATTAGGGGCAACACCTCATTCATTCACACAACATATACAACCCCTGCATCACTGCATATTGTCCGACCGAGGCCGTTTGCTGTCCTTTTGCGGCGCTCCCATGTGTCTGTCAGTCTTATTTTCAAGGTTAGGATTTTTTGTTTTCATTTTATTTGATACAGACAGTTAGGATAGACGGGAAATAAGGGGAAAATAACAGACAGTGGAGTCAGAAACTCACTACTCAGGGCGTTTGTGGCCATGTGGCGTGCGTCCTAACCGTTTGGTATCAGGTCGTCTGGTTTTAATGACTGCAAGTCATCCACAGACCCATTCTAACATGACAGACCAAATAGTGCACTGGAAATTATGACAGTTAAAAATAACATTTCTTTCTGTCCGTTCTAATACCACCAATTGCTTTTACTGTTACTTTTAATTGGTTGTCACAGTTCGGATGCATGCCATTGGTCTATCCTCCTCTCCTGCATGTAGAACGAGTTCATTTCTTTAGTGTGCACATAGTAACCTCTCCCATCACCTCTGGCCTGCAATCCCTCACCTGCCTGCATTTCATTAATATTATTGTTTTTATTAATTAATTAATAATGTATTAATTAATCATATGTATGTATATATACAGTATATATTTAATAGCTGCAGCTGGAAGGCTATGGATGCTATCTCCAACTTAGCATCCATCACACTAAAAAAGGACAAGTTTTGACAAAGACAATCAATCACACACTTGACATACATCTGCAATAAATGAAAACACTTGGAGTGTTTCCTGAATAAGCTTACAATTAATGGAGTTTTTTTTACTCAAATGTATTTTCTGTGATCAAGAAATAATATATGAAAATAGATGCATAAAAAAAATGCATAACCTATATTCTTTATTTCTGAAGAATGATCTGTATCCTATCACTTTTTCCCACATTACAAATTCAACTTTTGACATTCCCAGGGAAAATACTCTCCACCTTCAAAATGACTCAAATTGAAATGTCCTGCCTCACAAAAAAAGCTTTTGTCATGAATATAAAAGATCTTTTAAAGCCCCAAATAGCTCAGAGAGTAAACCATACTGACCATGAAGAAAGGGCTCATTTATCACTCAGCAGTTCACACTGGTGTTGTTGTTGTTGACACTTGTTTTAGATACTTGGCACTGGTTTGTTCATCATCGGATTTGCAATTAGATCATTGGTGCCTTGAACTCAAGATGAAAGGAGCCACGGCAGTTTTTGCACTAAACAGATTGTTAGTTCTCAGAGCGCCGTATTGGGTGGGAATGGGATTCACTTCTTTGTGTGTGTGTTTGTGTGTGCGTAACCACATGCATTTTGACACGTGTGTCCGCGCGTGTGCATGGGTGAAGTTATTTGATCTGGCATCTGTGTTTGCGTGTCAGGCCCGATGGGGAACACTGTTTGCCTATACAGCTGCATGTCCAGGGGCTGTTGACTGGCCACCTCTTATCACAGCCCTCTACAACAGTGTATTGTTTTGCCAAGTGAGAACTTTACTTTCTCATTAAGGTCACTGGGTAAAAGGATGAGAACTCAGAAGCGGAAACCCATGACAATTTTGGGCCACGCTCAAGGGAAGACACTCATGTTGAACTTGCGTGTGGGTATGGTGGTGAACGGGGGCTTCACGGCAGATATGGAGCCCAGTGCTTTCATCTATGGTGGGAACTCAAATCTATTGACGACTGTGTCTGTGGGAAACAGAGATACACTCACTTAAGCAAGGATAAGCATGAAAATGTGGCCTTTTTATTCCATATTCTCAATCCTATTTAATGGAACTGTCTTTTCTGGTGGAATACCAGGGAAATGCCGCCCTCTTGTGGCAAAGGTGAGGTGTAGTAGAAAATGGCTTAAGTCACTGCTTGGGATCACCTCACTCTATCTTTCTCCTCAGTGCGAACACTTTTGTCTGATATTCCCACTTGGCCCCACTTACCGGAATCACTCAAACTCCTCTATTGCCATCCTCTGAGTTTATATTGTTGCTGCACTTTAATTGTGATCAGTAATTATGATCATAAAGTTTGTGGATCAGTCAAGAGTTCCTTTGGATGTCAACACAGGAGACATCTGTGTGCCCGCAATGTGCGGACCGTGGAGCTGCTCTCCCTGTGGTTGCTGCTAGTGGAAAACCCATAATGGCCTTTAATTGGGACTTTAATTGTGTGTGGTGGAGCTAAAGCACTGACTGCAAAACTGGTGGTATTTGAGTGCATACATGAGTCTTTTGTGTAAGTATATGTGTTGCTCACCAAATCCTCTTCCTCTCTTTGTCTGTGCAGGGCTTCGGCTGGAATCAGAGCAACTGGAAGCGTGTCAAATGACATCCATCAGGATCTACATGTTATTAGCATTATTTTTGCCTACGGGGGAAGATGGTAATTGGTGAGTCAAGTTCAAAGAGGACACACATACGCTGGCATTTGTGCTGACACAAAGCATGCATTCGGTGTGGAGCGTTTTACAAAGACCCCCTTCCAAATAGCTCTATATTCATTCCATTCATGCATGCCCTTTGGATATGTGCAGTGGCCGTTTGCAAATCAATGGGAAGCATTTTGACTGCTAGGGATGGCTGATAATCATTTTCTTGTGAGGAATGTTTCAGCTGAAAATTTGCTTGATGACACATGACCTCGTGAGATATTGCGATTTCATTCTTATGCATAGCTGCAGCGGGTATTTTTTGTTGTTTTGGCAACATTGCAGACAGATCCTGTCTGAGCATCTCCTAAGTCCTATCGTCACCCGCGAAATGATGATGCCTGCGATCCAACATGGATCAGATAGTATGGGAGGCATAACAGGAACCTGAGGGAGAGAATGGATGAGTGGCAAAACTGGGGTGTAGGAGCGAGTGACAGGGCATGTGTTTGACCAACTAAGAACAGAAGGAAATGAGCAGAAGAGAGATGAAACGGGGCGGGTTGTGCCTGTCGTGATTACACTGGCACCAGTGGAAACGTTTGAATGAGATGGAAAACAAGACACCCTCTTGGGCTCCATTCATGTCTGCAGCACTTTGGCCTCTGTTCCCCGCGTACGTACGCACTCGCATATCCAAACTTCGCACAAAACACACACTGGCGGTGCAAGGCAGGAGCTTGCGGTTCCAGTCCAGTGACAGCGGCCTGTAGTCAGGGTGGCGACTCTTCAGGAGGAGCTCCTCGTATTGGAGAAGCATGTTTGTGTTGGCCCAGAATTAATAACTTTTCATTTAGTGCGGAAATGACAGGAATAGTAATTAAGGAAATGGAATGATTTTATTGGCCATGATGTTTATATTAAGTTCCAGATGTGAAGCAGCTGCCTGCACAGCAAGAGGCCCTGCCCCCCGTGCACTATCTAGAGGAACTCTTATTAAGAGCAAGATAAGAGGCCTGTTCAAATGTATTTCTGTATGTACAAAAACATATAGTGTCTCATTCACAGCGTGTAACAAACTGGACTTATATCATGTGAGGCTTGATTAATGGGAGACAGTTATAAAGTAGCATGGGGCCTGGTCTGTATTTATAAATGTGCCCCTAAAGTGCAATTTATTTGCAGATATAATGTTACTCTATTTCAGGCCCGATTTGCCTGACTGGAAAAGTTAATATTGAGGAGTGGCTGTTCAGCATTTTTGGGTGGCCCCAGCACATGTGAGATACACGTCGTACTGCACTAAAGTTCAGTATCCTTTAAATGGCAGTGACAGCGTTGCCGAGATCACGTTACCTGTCACAAAGCCAATTTGTATTTCAAATGTACATCAAACCAATCTCCACTGAAACTTATGAAACTGTTGTCAGGACCATGACAAGCACTGGCACAGGAATGAGCAGAAAGACTTATTTTCCTTTGCCCCAACCACACTGGAGCTACAGTGTTGTTACAGTGTGTACCCACTGTGAACTTGTAATAATACTCACACATACTGTAGGTGCTCATGTTCCTATTACATCCTCTTGAGTGATTTTGGGAATACTTCAGGGTGTGTCCAGCAGTGCAATTGCTTTGTTGCTTTTTTTGTGACTTTTCTGTAAATCTATTATTTATTACCAAGATGTGTTCTCTTTTGCATGGCCATAGCAGAGCTCTGCCAATTATTGTAGCCAATGACGTTTTGATGTGCTGTGATGTGCTCCCATCTGGTTTCTAGTGAAAATGCATCACTCCATTAACATTGCCTGTGATCTAGAGGATGCTTTAATCTAAGACTATAAACTTTACTTAATTACATCCTCCGAAAGGGCTCTATTGGTATAATGCAATCAAACAGGGAGGACATCCATTTTTGCGAGTCAAACATGCTCTTGAAAGTTGTTTACTTCTGTCATCTGATCAGGCCATAGAATTATGTGTGATCTATGCTTGTGTTTCTTGTGGGTAGAAATAAGATGTATTGGTAAAAGATTAGCCCGACTTCTCTACAGCAAAAATTACCATAAAAATGAAGTTTAGGAGATTTTGAACAGACTTTCTGTGTGGCCCTCTGGTGACTTTGTGCTTGACCTTTCATGCTTCTTACCAGATAACCTCCAGTCCTATTCGTCATTTTTGTCTCGTCATACCAGATTCCATTAGTCTAGAATTTTAATGAATTTAAGGCAAGATGTAGCGGTGGAAAACTATACACAAAGGCCGGAAAACATAGGATGCCTGGCAATTAATTTAGCCGCAGTGCTGTGATAAAAAAAAAACAGTTACACAACTGATGCAACGTGAAAGCACATAATGAAATGTCATTTATGGTGATGAAACAGGTTTGCCATTGTTTTTATGTCTAAGGACTTGACAGGAAAAAAAATCCAATAAGAGTGTCAAAACACAACTTCCTGTTTACTGTTTTCTCCTTAAATGTCTCGCACCTCTGCCTCTTGCAGTGTTTCTACGTGGAGCGTATCTTTTTAAAAAGGCATTATGTAGAGTACTCTTGATTTTTAAGAGTTCATCAAATTCTACATATACAGTATTTGTTTTAAGGCGTTGCAGATCCAAAGAGCGTAGTTCAGGATTAAATGTGTCAGCTTAACCACCTTGTTTGAAAGTAGGGATTTGGATTTTATATTACACAGAATTTGTTACATTTGAATGTTGAGTGCTGCAGGGTTAAATGAAGCAGCTTTGGTCAGGGTTTTTGTTAATACAACGTTCTCCTGTGTGTCTTGGGACAGGACAATTTTGTGGCTATTGGGCCTTTGTGTTTTTGGTTAGAGGACATATTTTTTAAAGGGCAAAGGCATTATAAAGATTGATGATCTGTCTAGCTGCAGCCCAGTTGGTTAAACACTTGGCTGGTAATAGATTTGTGAACAAAATGTCTAACAATGTATTTTTATCAGTAAGTTAGTGTCTTGAGTTAATAGTTCCAAAAATGTGTTCACTGTAAAATCTAAATAGTAAAGTAAGGGAATTATTCTTACCAGTATACTGATATATTTCAAAGTTTTGGTTTGTTTGTTTTTTGTTTACGTATCTTTTTGTCAAATGGTCATGGGATGGAGTTAGTGACATTTAATTTGTGCATTTATGCAGCAGCAGTACGTTGTGTCAATCAAATCGACTTTGCAGATATCCATGATTCCATGTATTTTAACCATAGCTGACCAAATCAAATACACTAATAATATAACAAAAATATTATATTATATATTATATTATTTGTTATTACTAGTAAAGTTTCCAAACCAGAAGCCCTGGATGAACACTCAGGTACGATGCATGTTAAGGGCCCGGTCTTTTGCCTTCAAATCTGGCAATGAGGCTGAGTACAAGGCAATCTAAGTACCAACTGAGGAAGGCCATCCAGGAGGCAAAGCAGCAATACAGGCAGAAGCTGGACGGCTTCTATTCTGCTGCTGATGCCAGGCAAATGTGGCTGGGCCTGCAGCATATCACGAACTACAAGAGCCCCACAACCAACATCCCTAACCCCTCCACCACCCTGCCAGAAGAACTCAACCAGTTCTACGCCAGATTTGAGACCTCCAGCAGCAGCTCACAGAGGAGGCCCTCCTGCACCCAGATCCCATCATCCCCCCCACTGACTGTCACACCAGCCGACGTCCCCAAGGCCCTGAGGAGAATCAACCCTCGCAAGGCAGCGGGCCCCGACAACATCCCGGGGCGGGCCCTCAAGGCCTGTGCAACACAGCTGGTGAGCGTCTTCACCTCCATCTTCAACCTGTCCCTCTCACAGGCCACGGTCCCCACCTGCTTCAAGACCACCACCATCGTTCCCGTCCCCAAGAAGTCTCCGGTGACCAGCCTGAACGACTACAGGCCAGTAGCACTCACCCCTCTCATCACGAAGTGCTTCGAGCGAGTGGTGCTGGCCCACATCCAAAGGGTCTCACCAGAGACACTGGACCCCCTGCAGTACGCCTACCGTCACAACAGGTCGACAGCAGACGCCATCTCCGCAGCCCTCCACATCGGCCTTTCCCACCTGAAGACGAAGGATGCATACGCCAGGATGCTATTCATCGACTTCAGCTCGGCCTTTAACACCGTCGTCCCCCAGAAGCTCACCGACAAACTCCGAGCTCTGGGTCTCAACCCCACACTCTGCTCCTGGCTGCTGGATATCCTCTCCGGCAGGCCGCAGTCTGTCAGAGTTGGTGACAAGACATCCTCCAGCATCACGGTGAGCACTGGCACCCCACAGGGATGTGTCCTCAGTCCCTTGCTCTTCACGCTGTTTACCCATCACTGTGTAGCCTCCCACAGAGACAATACGATCCTGAAGTTCGCCGATGACACCACCGTCATTGGACTCATCACAGGCGGTGATGAGACAGCTTACAGGAGGGAGGTGGCCAGTCTGGTGACATGGTATGAGAGCAATAACCTCACCCTCAACACCGGGAAGACCAAGGAGGTGATTGTGGACATGCGGAAGCAGAAGCCAACCCACCGACCACTGTCCATGCACGGGCTCGAGGTCGAGAGGGTGAGCAGCTTCAAATTCCTGGGTGTGCACGTCACCGAGGACTTCACCTGGTCAACCAACACCACCCAGCTGGTCAAGAAGGCTCAACAGCGGCTGTACTTCCTGAGGAGGCTGAGGAAATTTGGAATGTCTCCAAAGATCCTTGGCAACTTCTACAGCTGCATTGTGGAGAGCATTCTAACCAGCTGCATCACAGTGTGGTATGGGAGCACCACTGCATTGGACCGTAGGCGTCTGCAGAGAGTGGTGAGGACGACCGAGAGGATTATTAGGCGGCCTCTCCCCTCTCTGCAGGACATCTACCACCGCCGTGTCCATAGGAGAGCGTGCTCCATTCTCAAGGACCCCACCCACCCCCAACATGGACTGTTTACACTTCTGCCCTCAGGCAGAAGGTTCAGGAGTGTGAAAAGCAGGACGACCAGTCTGAGGGACAGTTTTTACCCCTCGGCCATCAGACTACTTAACACCTCACACTCTTTCCCTGACCCACCCATCCCCCTCCCCCACTGACAATGACTCTACCTCTTCTTCTGCACAGCCAGTGATGTTTAGTTGCACTGGTGTTGCTCCCCTGCACATTTTTGGAGCACACACCTAAACTCACTGGCACACAACTTCTTATGGACACTTTTTCCGTATTTTTGTATTTTTATATTTAACTTCCTTTTTTTTTTTTTCTTATTTCTTAATTATTATTATAATTTTTTAATGTTTGGTGTTTGGAGAGGAAGGCAAAAAAGAATTTCATTGTACAATGTACACATGACTAATAAATGCTTGAACCTAAAGTGCATTTCCTGAAGCAAAAGCATTGGGAAAGCTGTTTTGCTGCTAGCACAGATGTACTGAAAACTGATGCAATGATTGAAGGGTACATAGACAGTGGAAGAAAAACATTAAGAAACAGTCGGTGACGTCACAGAGTGGCGTTAATCTTTGCAGAAATCCCTTTTTCCCCTCTTTCAAAAACGTTACATTATAATTAAACGTGACACATATATTCAAGAAAGCTGGATATTTCAAAGAGTCAAAAAGGGACAGAAAAAAATAATGTCAGTTGCACATGAAGGTATTTCAACATCCGGTGTGAACGTTACGTTCGCGTAGCACAACAATGGCGTCCTTTCGTGAGGTTAGTAGTTTCCTTTATCTCAAATAACTGTTATTTATAATGTTATCGCGCGTTGTGGTGTATTACTTAAATTCAGCGGACAGCCACGGTTCAATACGCCGGGTGATGCTGTGTTTTTGCTCCTCACTGGTTGTTTACATGTCGTGCTAAGCTAACCAACGTTAGCCCGAGCTAGTCAGCCAACGTTAGCTCGTAGCATATGTTTTCTTCCCGTCGGTCGCCGTCCTACGTTGTTTGTCTCTAATGTTGTTAATCCTGTCTCTAAAACGATATACATCGTCACTAAAGCGACAGATAATAGAATGTATCGTCCTTTTTCAGGAATCTGCTACAGCCACTGAGGAGGAACCGAGCGACACCCTTGCGTCCCAGAAGAGGGAAGCGAGGCTTCGGAAATTTCGAGAGTTACATTTCAAACGGGTGAGTTTTTTGTCTTTATGTCTTATATCTCGGGGATGCGACCGTTGGGGAGACACAATGCTGTTTTCCGGGTTTTGGTTAAGCTGGTGTCCGAAAGAAATCGTTTTTTTTAAGCCCAAATGCAGATATGTGTGGTGTACCTTGTGTATCACGGATCCAGCTGCACGGCAGCTTGGCACCGCCACAAAACCTTTATTTAAAATCCTTATTGTTTGCCTCTGCAGAATGAAGCGCGTACATTGAATCAAAGGGAAGTGGTGGAGGAGGACAAGCGACTTAAATTGCCTTCCAACTGGGAGGCAAAGAAAGCACGACTGGAGTGGGAGCTCGCTGATGAGCAAAAGAAAAAGGTATTTATGTTTATATGGGTTACAGTATTTGATCATTGTCTGTATATTCAACATGATGTAAAGTGCTGTTGACCAAGCTTCTGTGACCATTAGCTGGAATAAGTGTAAACAGGTGTCAAGGTTGTAGACTCTGTATTTACTATGTTTTATCAAAATGTTCTTATATTTAATGGTATACATTATAATCTTCAATCCCCCAATCAGCATGCATTTTGAGTTCATTTACGTTGCGAAATGCTCTAAGTTTATTTTTATTAAAAATAATATTTGCCGGTTAGGATTGCGCCGACAAAGGGGAAAACTATGACCGTGTGAAACTGCTGGATATCACTGCTGATGACGCAGAGCGGTGGGAGAGGAAGAAGAGGAAGAAGAACCCAGACCAAGGATTTGCAGGTTGGTGAACTTGGACACAGTTTGTTGGCAATGAACTCTGAAGATACACCCCGTTTGATTTGGTATGAAAACCATCTCTTCTGGCACATTTCACAAGTCAAATGACAAATCAGTCACGAGTGTTTTAAAAGAAGGCAATATGGTGCGAGGGGATTTCAGTTTTTTCTTCAAAATTTCACAGGCATATTGCTCTCAGAAAAGCGTCTCATTCTGTCCTTTCTCTGCCAGTAACCTTGATTTCTGGCAGATTCAACATGTGTACATTTACCTCAGCAGGTTTGTTTCTTGTCCCGCCATCTAAATTTACAAAATACCTATCTGTCAGGGTATGAAGTGTGAGAGTTCAAAGGCCACTTAAGTCCTGTTTCCCTGCTTACTGGATACCCACCAGCTCAACATATGATTTCAAAACGGAACTTTCTTTTTTCTTTTTTTCTTTTTTTTACCCCTGATAATTGATAATTGAAGTTAAAGATTTTCGGTTATCTTGAGATGGCAGAAGAGACGGTGCTTATAAGAAATTCTTAATTTTTAGGTAATTGTTGTCCGACATGATTTTATTTATTTATTTAATGCCCTCTAGTCGTTATTAGATATGAAAGAGACTGTCTTGCAATGACACATCCTCCTGCACTTGATTCTCACAGACTCCAATTAACTGAATTGTTTAGTGGAATTTCTGCAACGCTACCTTCCTCAGGTCCCCATACTCCTGTGTGAATCAGTTCAGCTCAAAGTACCGACTAAATGCTTCAGTCTCATTTGGCTTTAATAAAAAAAAATTGAAACCCCAAACTAATTGCACAATTCTGTCCCCTCATGCTTGATACAATTGGCATTATTTCTTTTTTTTGATATCACTTAATGACTTTGAAACTCCCCTGAGACAAATGGGGATTTGATTAAAAACCTGCTTTATTTAACACATGGCTTAACCCTCGTGTCACGCTACACAACTTCAGTCTATTCACAGAGTTAATAGTAATTCAATACAGTTCACTTTTAAGGGAAACGCATACCGTGATTCTACGCTTCTGTTTTTTCAGTTCTGTAGCATGCGATTCTTGCAATAGTTTTCTGCTGCTTCATCATACGGTGAAGTTTTGCTACTGAAGATGGTACTGCTCAAAGTCTGCACAGCAGCAGTAATTAAAGTTGCAGACAAGAACTTCTTGAGACATTAATCTGCTCAATTGCTCCCGATAAAATCTTTTTTTTTGGGGGGGGGGAGGACTTGCCGTGTCTTCTAAATATGAATGCCATCTGTTGCGTCAAAACCTCCTCTGAATTCGAACCTTTAGGGGAAAATTTACCACCAGAGGGTCTTTGAGAGGAAGGAAGTAGAATTGCTTCTTTGTCCCTACCTAACCAGCCACAGGTTGTGTTGTAGAGCTTTGTGCCTGCGTGCTGTTTGTTGCGGTAATTATAACTCGGTCATTTGCTTTCTCTGCGTCTCCCACAATGAACTGCAGGATATGCTGAGGCCCAATTCCGACAGTACCAGAGACTCACCAAGCAGATCAGACCAGATTTGGAGAGTTATGAGAAACAACGGGATGAATAGTAGGTGTAGGCCTTAGTGCCGTTTTCTTTTGCTGTGGCAATACTGTGTTTTGTGTCTTTCAATAATTTATTTACATGCAGACAGTTCAACATGGAAATAAATGTCCTCCGGCGTAAAACAAATATTCATCAAGACATTTCTGGTATTAAGAGCATAACTGTGAAATTTCTAGTCAAGTGAAATGAATTGCAACAACTTGCTTTGTGTAATCATCTTGGCATACACCCATCACATGTTCACAAAGCATATGTTATATGTTAAATTATGTAAACCCCCCCCTGCACACACCCAAAATAATTTATATATGTGAAAGTATTCAGGCAAGGCATACGTGCTAATGTCAGAGATATGATCAGTGCCTGCAGGTTTTTTTCCTAATATGCTGCCACATGCAGAACTGTGAATGATGCACCGACACATTTTGCCCTAAAGCCACGGCATCCTCTTTCATTAGGATGACCAGTAATGACAATGATTGAATAGAAAAGTCAGTTTAAGAATGTGAAAAGGCCCGTTCTCTGTGAAAATGAATTTCTAATGTATTTGCTGGTGCTCCACAGCGGTGAAGACTTTTACCCTACTTCCAATAGCCTGATCCATGGCACACACGTGCCCTCAAAGGAGGGAATTGACCGCATGGTCGAAGATGTTGAGAAACAGTAAGTAACACTCTGAGACAGACATTAGAATAGAGATGGCAGAATAGCTTCATCTCAGTTTTGGTCTGCCTCATTGGGCGGACTACTTGGATACAGAGCCACTAAATGTTCTTAAATTTCTGCTCCAGATGTTGCCAGTAGGAGATGGCAGGAGTTACGTTACCACACACTCACCCTCCTATGTGGTTGATGATAATTTCAAATAGCAATTTTTACTTTCATTAGCACCTTGTGTTGTGACAGTTTTCCACATAAACAGGGTTAGAAACATAGGTTATGTGCATACGGTCTGAAAGAGTTATGGATTTAGTAACCAGACAGACCCAAGTAAAAATGATCACCGAGATCATTTTCCGGTGCACTTTTAGGGAGAAAATGATGACAAATGTTGCTCCATGACCACGAGTTTCCATGCACATCTATTGTTTTTTTTTTGTTATGACTGTATTCTGATTGACTAATTGCCTTCATTTCATTTACTTTGACAAAGTCATCGGCCACATATTTCGTGCTACTCACTAGAATTTCATCCTTCCATGATTTTATAAAAAAAAAAAACGAATGAGTGAGCTCACCACTGTATCGGACATCCCGGCTTATTGTGATTGTCTCGTAGCATTTCGGGCCAACCAAAACTATTTTATTTTTCTCCTATGTTTTTGAATGATGGTGGGCTGAGCCGGACCCTTTTCTGGCACCCTCTAAACATTGGGTGTAGATGAAATATCAGGCGGTCTCCGTTGTAAGACATTGTGTGTGAAGAGAGTGCGTGAATTTGGAAGAGAGGGTTGCCTGTGTGAACCAGGGGCTATCAGAGTCGAGGAAATCAGCCCAAGTGGAAATCTTAATGCTGGCCGCAGATGGGAGGCATATGATTATCATCTGAATAGGGTGACGGACCATCTTATACATCACAGGCTCATAAAACTCCCTTGTGCACAAATATTCTTAGAATTCTAGTTTTCTAAGAATTCAATTCGATTGAACTCCTATGCGTGCTCCTAAGTTGAAAAGCTGTTGGGAACGGGACATGGTGATTTCACCCTTCATTTAATGCTGATTGGGTTTGGGACTTTCTGGGGGTATTCTCGGAATGTCTGCATGTGGGCCCCGGTCAGCCGATGTTGCATGAGCAGATGGTTCTCAAACCTTTATGAAAACCACAGAAGAGTCACAACACAAAGAGATCTAACATACTTTGGTGTCCCTGGCATTAAACGGTCTTTTACCTCAAACAGCTTAGGTCTTCCGCTACGTCTTTGTTATGTTTTTGTTTTGTTTTTTGCCTTTGCCTTTGCTACAGAAGTCCCTTTCACGTTTTATTACCCCGCTCTTTCCCTGAGCTGTTCTATATTTGAGACAGTCTACGGCCTGTGTTAGAGATGCGACTGTGGGGCATTAGACAAGGATTGAGTTTCCAGGGTATGACGCACAACAATGCTTTGAAGACACAGTGAACCAAGACGGGGAGCTCACAAATTGACATTGCATTTTCTTCTGCTGTGTGTGTGTGTGTGTGTGCGTGTGCGCACATTACGTTTTCCATTGCCACTCTCCTTGCCAAATTTAAATGCACACGGCCAAATTATTGCCTGTAGCCAATTATTGTTAATGGATCTGTCACGGAGAGAGTGGTCACACTGGTTTATGGAACCCTAACCCTAAGCTTTTGTTTGTGAATGTCAGGATCGAGAAGAGGGCCAAGTACAGCCGGCGCAGGGCCTACAACGACGACGCAGACATCGACTACATCAACGAGAGGAATGCCAAGTTCAACAAGAAGGCGGAGCGTTTCTACGGCAAATACACCGCCGAGATCAAACAAAACTTGGAGAGAGGCACGGCTGTCTAGTGGGTCCAGTCACCTCCGTGGTCACGCTGACTGCTTCAGGTTTTTCTTCATTTGAGCTCCGTGCTTGTTTTGTCAAACATCTTCAATCATTCTGAATTTATTTCGAAGTTACAAGTCAGTAAAATGTAATCATTGATAAGAGATTGTAATGTGCCGAGTTTCTTTGTACAGTATTAGAAAGTCAAACACTTATGTGTGTTCTTACCCTTATTTTTAAATAAACCACTTCCAATTATCCAGTTATCTCGCACACTTGTTTTTTTTTTTCTGTGGCTTTTACTGTGTGTGGTCTCATGACAGACGTTTTGAGCGTGAGAATGAACTACCATCAAACCTCGGGGCACGTTGAGCTGCAGATGCCAGCCAAAAGAAGTTTTCAGTGGAGGTACTCACTCTCTCTCTCACACACACACACACACACACACACACACACAAGGACCCAAAATTGAGCAATTCAATTTATTCATTATCAGCAACATCTCAGTTTAACCAACTTGCCCCAAGCTGCGACATAAGCAGGATGGCCTTGTGACTGGAGAAGAGAGAAAAGACATGCAAACAGGTTCCCATGGAAGATTCCCCTCTCTGGATTAAGTGGCATAGCGCCCTCTACTGGGTATATAGTGACTGGTTTGTGTAGAGAGCCAGCCTTTAACTGACTGGGACATGAAAGCGTGTGACTCACTGGTTATGCTATATTCCCTATTCGCACTGTCTTTTCTCCCATTTATGAAAGGCAGGGGAGGTCCTCGGATCGAGGCATTTGATATCTGACCCTGTTCTGGATCCGTGAGGGGGGTGGATTAAGTGTTCAGCTTTTCGGTCGTGATATTTTTGTCCTCTTTATCCGATTCACCTGAGGATGTTGGCTGGGAAGGTTTCTTGAGGAGACAGCCGGGCATAAATTCACACCGCCGTGACTCACGGATGATCTGACAACTCCGAGTCTTTCAAGGCCAACCGCCAGGCAGAGTGTTCCGTGTAAAGCAGAAATGGGTTTGATTTAGGCCCAGTAAATGTAAGATAATACCCCCTGTTAAGGTGAACGAGCTTTCCCACGGACACAAAAGCTTGCAAGTGACTAAGGCAAGAAAAACTTGGATTCAAATAGAATCTGTGGCTACACAGGATTAAAGAGACATGCCTGTCCCCTCTACTTAGCCACGCAGGACTATATGATTCACCTGTATGAATATCAGGGCATTTCCACTGAGACTGTTTTTTTTGTATCTGCAAAACTTATTGTATCATCAGAATTTACCACCTCAGTTTTCAGGGATTGGTCTGGTCGAAAGACGCACAAACCTGTGACACGTAGTAAAACATCAGCCTGGAGAATCTTGGAAGGATTGAAATGTATTTGTTACTCAATAGACGGTTATCGCACTCACAGATGTTACCTTCTTGCAATAATTCACTCGTCATCACCATATGCCAAAAACATGTCAACCTTAATACGCACAGGCTTTAAAGGTAGTTGCACAGCAGCCACAACAGCAGATTAAATCTAATTGGCCAAGATGGAACATGTTCTAATTCTGCATTAACAGACATTTATAACTGTAGGAAATAGACCGTTGGCAAAAAGAGAAATCTGTGTGAATGTTAGTTTATTCTCACAGGAGACATTTTGACTTGTCATAGTACAGGGAATGTATATACTGCGCTGTACGAAAATGTCCTGATGTCTGTATAATCTGATAATGAATGGACCTTCCATCCTACAAAAAGGTGTCCCTGTGCTGCCGTGGAGGAGAGGCATCCCTGTACTGGAAAAACACCGTCGGAGACTGAGCAGGTGTTCGGAGGTCCGAAACTTCATGAAGGTGACATCCATTTTTCAGCCAAAACTGATGTACACACACTGACATCACGTGGTCATTACAGAAATGGCAGCTTCCACGTAAATGAAATTGGACTGCAGAGAAATAAGGCTAAAATTAAACCAACAACCCACAGGATTTGACAAGAAAAGTAGCGGTGCCTATACAGTTGTTTTTTTAATAACAATAAAATCGCTCACATTTTGGAACACACACTATTGCGTCTGGCCATTTCTTAGCTCTTATTACTTATTATCCTGAGTTTTCCTTTTGTACTGTTACGAGGTAACCATTTGTTTATGCACAATTGGCAGCATACAATTGTACACAGATACTGTATATCTAAAAGCATCATTACCTTTAGCTTGTAATTTAACCAACTTACTATATGGATAAGTGTTTCTTGTTGCTCATTTATGTTTTAAAGGGCACTTAATTATGGGACTTGTTTTTGACAACTCCCCACTTCAGATGGTCTCATTTGAAACTGTCCCTACCTCTCTACACAGGCCCTGATTTCTGCATGCCAAAGAAATATCAAACAAGAATCTTTTGGTCACAGAAGCAACTTTATTAAATCATACAAAGAGCTCAATAGGCCACAAAGGGGAAAAACGTCCCACCTGTACCGAATTCTTCCCTCCTTTCCACTATAATCTTTAACATCTGAAAGAAAATGTCGACCGTGAAATTAACATATGTACAAAATAACAGTATTTACAGTGTCTATGTACACACTAATGTGAATTAGTGAGTGTGTTTGAGTGCTTTGGAGGATTTTGCCAATCTGACTGGAACCCAGTGGCCGTATGGCCTCCTGCTTTCATAGCTGTCCACTCTAGGAGTTACATTAGCGGAGGATAGAGCTGCGGCTGTCGGTTTAGCAACAGAATTCTGAGGAGGCAAAAACAAAAATTCATTACACGTTTAGCACTTAACAATTTAACAGTTAAGTTGCATTCTCTTCATTTCTTTGAGTAACTTACATTTATACTGAAAGAGATGATTTTCCTTTTAGGCGACATCCTTGGGTTGGTAAAGTCGTCTTGATCCACCTCATCGTTCTGTTTCAAAAAGACAAAACAGACAGACCTAGTCAAAAGGGGGTGTAAAACTGGGGGCAGATCGAGCGGTGACAGTTTGTGAAGTTCATTTTGATGGATTACGTGTCTTATGTTAAGAAATTATATTGACAACCAAGAATTAGCTTCAACAAACTGCAGCTCTCATGCACACTTCTTCCTCCTTCTGTCAGAGATTAAGCTCGACCATTCAATGAATGCTTCAAAGACAGACCTTGAAAACAAAATAAAATGCAAACAAATTAACAAGAAAAAAAAATAAGAAAACTGTCTTCTCTGACTAGAGTGGCAATATGATGGTGACGCAGGTTTCCCAGCCCCTTAGCACACGCCTTGTTTACCAACTTATCTTTGCCATACGGAGAGGAGTTCTTCGCCTTTTTTTAGTTCTCCTGACAGGAATAGTCACTATAACGCAGTCCACGCGGCTGCGCTCCATCAGTGAGTGGAGGGTTCTGCTAAATAACAATGACCCATTTCAACTGCAAGCATAAATACATTTGTAATGTCAAAATTCTGTTCCTTTTCTAGATGAGGTGTAGAAATTGTAAAAAATAATGTAATACAATATCTGAATTGCTTGTACAACATCAGAGTATTTATGTGTGTAATTAGCATTTGAATATACTGTGCATCATGTATAAGACATGAGATAATCTACATATGTGTGGGTTTAACTGCAGGCCTCAAACATTGAAACATTACAAGAGTTCAGTTCAGTTAACCTTTTTAAGCAACACATATTGTCTTCACCCAAGTCACATGACAGCCTTTTAATCCCAGGTGCCGCTGAATGAAGGAGACCACTGTCATGTTATCTATGAAGACAGGAATAAATACAGAGAGAGTATGCGTGTTCCCCGGGGGTCCAAAGGTTAACACAACACAGGAAATTCAACAGCACTGAGCTCATGCTTATCAATAGACACGTGTAGGTAGACAAAGAACTGCTTGATATGTCTGATGTGCGTTATATGTTCAATAACATTGTGTTAAGGCTAAGGGTAACTTTAACAAACATGTATATTTTCCCTATAGTTTATTACCTATGAGTCCATAACCCATCTGGTAAATAAAAATAATGTATAATTGGATGGTTACACTGACTTGTGTTTACTTTTAGTCCAAGCTGATTAAAAGCAATTGTTGAACCTTAATTAGACATAGGGATTAAGATTAATCTCATGTGCCATATGTTCAGCATGAAGCAGAAATTCACTTTAAAAAGCACCCACCTGTGATAGAGTATCTTCTGGGTATTGTCTCACCCATCTCCCTGGTTCCGGTGACACTTGTCTGCACTGCGACTGCTCTGGCAGGATTGGTTTTATACTCTCTGGAAGTTCCAGGTTCTCCACTTCAAGGATCTTCATAGCATTGGCCTTTGCAGCACTGATGAGTTCTCTTTTATCTGGAGAATAAAGGCAGCACATTTAATTAGTGAAAAGCAGGCCATTGTAGCTTGAACATCAAAAATACTTATGCCTCTATAGGGATCATATTCACACTGCAATCTACTTACCATCCACAATCAAAGAGTGTACTGAAGATCTGGATCTCGAGCGGCTCCTGTGGCTTTCAGTTGGCGATGGCCTGCTTCCAGGGCGGTTCCCGGTCCTCCTGTGGCGGCTCGAGTGGCTGGTAGTCTTGGAGCGGGAAGTGTGGTGTTTGCGGCGGGGGTGCCTGTCTGACCTGGGTGAGCGAGCCCTGGAGCTGCGGGCATATTTGTGATGGCCATCACAGCGACAGCGGGAGGATCGTCTGTGGCAGCGGGGGTGAGAGCGGGACCGTGGGCTGGACGGAGATGCGGAGGATGACCGAGATCTGTAGCGCCGCCTATGGCCACCGCGGGCCCTGGAGCGGCCGGACACGGAGGAACGGCTGCTGCTGCGGGAACGGGAGCTACAGCTGCCCCGGGAGCGGCCGCGAGACGAGGCTGGGCTGTCCTGGTCGAAGATAACATTGATGCCATCGCTGTTGCGAGCGTGGGCTATTTCATTGTGAGAGCAGTCTCCCTTGGCCATTGTGTTTTCTGGGGTGAGACGAAAAAAAAGATAACGCGATTTTAACATCATTCACGTTCAAACAAAAACAAGTAATCGCTGCATATAATAACGTGCGCAATTACCTATAACATTAAGTACAAAAGTGTTTGTGTATAGACCGATACATAATGTTAGTTGCGTAACCGCCAGGATCGCAGTGCTTCCCCTAGAGGACAAACACAGGCTGTGTAACAAAATGGCTGACTGGCCTTCAAAGTATAGGAAACATCCAGATGACGCAAGCTAAAAATAGACTGACGACATAAGGTCTACTGTTCAAATTCAAAACATATTCTTACAGTTAACAATGTTTTAAAATATTTATAGTCATTAGTAATCACATTACAATTTCACAACAGCATGCAAAACCGTCGTCACGTTTCGTTGTGCTACTTACCAGGCCGGCTGTACACGGATAAAAGTCGATACAATTGAGTCAGAGAAGTCGTCTTCAGAAACCGTTTCCCGAAGTACTAATAAATCGACAAAAACACAGTGGTGACCAAATAATAACGTTTTTTAACCAAAGTTTAACAATTACACAAACGGAGTCTCCCCCACGGCGTCGTTGTCACTCGGGTGTAAGCTGAAAATGGCGGACCAACGGATTTTGCTAAGGCTGTGGAAAATTCCAGTCACGTGTTCTGTGGTCCGGTCTGTTTATGGCTCCGGGTGATACAAACGAGATGATTTCCTTTTCTCGGAAAAAGGTTGTTGTTTTAGCGATATGCAAGTTATGTATTGTCTAGCGGCAGGATTCTCATGTGTATTTTTTTTTATTCTTTGTGTTTATCAGAGTTGGTACTTTCATATTTTACTTACATATTTTATTTAATACAATAAAACAATACATTTTATTTGGCTGACGTTTGTGTCCAAAGCAACGTAAAATAAGCGCATTCAAACCATATAGATCGAAAACTCTGACCCAAAAGCTATGACGATACATTCATTTTAAATAAAACAAACAATTGTAAGTGCCTTTACCAATGTAAAAACAAACAAAAAAACAACAACAGTGCTTGAGAATGGGTTTCGTAAAATATCCGAATTTCCGTTAAGATTTCAAAACAAAGTCCAAACTTAAAAACTGAGTCTGACTTTGTTGTGAACATTTAAACACACTTGTTATTGATCTCGTAAATTTGAACAAACGATTCGGCGTTTTTTTAACCGTTCCTGCAGCTGTGCGGCGAGCAGGACGTATTCATCTGTCACACTAGGAGTTAGTATAATTTAAAAATAAATATTTTCCTATTACGACATGAATCCACTGAGAAATTATGCTTTTGACGTGGAAGAAGTTTGATAAAGCGCCTGCTTTCGAACGGAACACAACAACGCTCCTTTCCGCTACGGATTTCAAAACAAAACGTAACATTAAAAAGTTTACGTGACTTTGTTGTGAACATTTAAACGCACTTGTCTGCATTATTCTTGCAAGATTTACCAAAAGACTGCGCTCATGTCCTTCACCGCCACACATTTAAATGTTAAACTTCAATTAATGAGGTCTTATCATTATTGGTAGTAATGGCACTATTATTCGATACGACGGATCATGCAATGTATCTATTTGGGAAATTGGTGATATTGTACTTCTCTTGGGGAAATGAGAAATCTCGCGATGTTTTACGGAACCATTCCTTGAGTACTGTATAGCTTCCTTACTTCCTGCCTCTAATTGTGGCCATTTGTCCGTCGCTCGCCAGGGCGCTCCAGAAGCTGAAACTTGATCAACCCGTAAAATAGCGGAGTAGAGATGGATATTCTCACTGTGCTGCCGTCATATTTACTTATCTCTACAGCTGGTTAATGCTGGGGTATTTAGCAGTAAAGGTTGGGGGTGCCAGGAAGAAGTACAATGTGAAGGTAGTCATAGTTTTCTGTTGTTGGTTAGCTAGACCGGACTAAAACCTGTGTTTGCAATTGCAACGCAAAGGCATTGACCTTGTGTTTAATTTAGCAAATGTATTAAATGTGTGCGCTTTGCTTTACTTTGCAGTATCCCGCCATGTACAGTGACAAGGAGCAAGTGTTCAACTGTATCCAGAGAGGACATCAGAACACCCTCGAGGTGTACCCTCAGTGGCTTGTTTTCCAAACCATTGCAGCTCTTGTCTATCCGGTGTGTATACTTTTTACTTAATCTTATTCAGAGCCGTTGTTTTTTTTATATAAATACTGTATATATACACAAAAGTGAAACATTTCTTTTTTGGGTGCAGTGTCTCGCATTGACATGGATATTAAGTGCTAGTACATTTGCTATAACACATTATGTCAAACGTGTGGGAGGGGCAAACAATCCTCATGATCTTTGGCATACACTCTTCAGATAAGATAGTCAAGGCCAAAACACAGTGTCGCTGTGATTAAGCATATTTTCATTGAATTGAATAGCCCTTGTATCATACCCTTGTCTCTGATTTTCTTTATGCCATCTTAGTTATCTGCATCTGTGTTGGGAGCAATTTGGGTGACCAGCAGGTTTTCCTATGCCTGGGGATACTACACAGGAGGTAAGTTTAACTCTATGGTAATTTATTTGTGAAATAATTGAATGGTCACTAAGCCACTCTATTTTTAACTATTTCTTAGTTCACATACTTGAACAATAGTTCACTAATATTTATAAATGTTGTCTATATTATGTTCCTTATATAAGTTTAAGGGCCATAAAGGGTTAAAAAGTATAATACTTTGCCATAAGTTGCTTTGCTTTGTAATGATTTTATAATGAATAGGTCTGTATTTTTCCAACTTATGCACCACTGCACTGCATGAATTTGTTATAGCAATAAAAGGTTTATACAATTCTAGCATTATAAGAGTAAAGCCTGTGGTCCATGTATCACACAGGTTACACTACAGTGATTGTCTTTACATGTTTGATGCTCCTCTAGTTTTGTCCAATCATTTACTATGTATATTAGGTCTAAACTGTGATCCATTGTTAAAGTTCAGTGACAAAGTAATTCATGGTAATTTTTTTGGTCTACAGTGTTATTATTAGGCCAGAAGTGACCATTAATAACACATTTTGCAATTCCTTGTTCGTGATAAATGGTACCTATGTGTAATATGATTTCGTTTTGGTGAATATTTCCATTGTCCTTTTTTTAATGTTTAATTCCAGATCCAGCCAAAAGGATGCATGGTGTCTATGGCTACATTGGATACTTTGGAGTCATCTTTCGGTCCATATCTGTGGCTTTGCAATTGCTTGGTGTGTTTTAAGATTTTATTTTCTTTGAGCAGAAAATCTCACATGTTTTCTCATTTACATGGCCTTGCATGTAATTTTAATAATATAATAAAATAGCATTCCTGCTCTTTCAATCTTTATTTCTAATTATGATATGAAATCGACTTTAAAGGACCACTTACTCCAAACGTGACTTGATACTTGTTTTTTCTTTTATTCAAGTATTTGTTATAAATGTATACTCCATGTAACTATTGACAATAAACTGAATGACTTCTGATGCTACTGCCTCCAATACAGTATTTTCTTTGTAGTCCTTTACCGCTAATTTAAATCATAGTAATGCGTGAATGATAAAGAATTTTAGTTTTCATCATAACTCATTTAGCTATAAAGGCTACTACTATACAACATGCATACAAAAAATAACCGAAGAGTTTATTCTTTATAATGTGATGTGTTTAAATTCAGGATAACACATTTTTAACACTTCGTCCTGCAATACTGTAGATGTTTTATATTTCGTCCATTTTTGAACGTACTCGTTATATAAGTTTTACTCCCACATAAATAGACCAACGTATCACTGGTAAATACGAATTTTTCCAATTGTACGGTTAATGTTGCAACAATTCCCTTTTTGTCCAACGTCCTCTGAATGCACCACGATCAACAGCGTCTCAGAGTTCCCCACATCAAATGGGTGAGGGTGAACTGCGCATGTGCGTGACTGAGCTCTTACGGAAGCAAAGTCGGGCTTAAATAAGGGGATCGACATCAGAAAGGGAAACTAAAAGGTAACACTATCCCAGAAAACAACGCTGGCGACAGACGACACAGTTTACGTGCGTTTTTTTTACTTCGCACAACCATTGTCTTTGGAGCTATGATGTTATTTTCTACGAATTCGTTGCAAGAAGGAACCTTCAAGGAAATGTTTGCTAGTTCCAGAGCGATGAACAAAAGAATCGCCATGCTCGTAGTTCTATCTCATGTGTGAATACATTGTCCGTGTTTACAGCTTCTCGGGATTGACTGCGTTGTTGTCTAATGTGTGTTAGAGAGCTCCCGATTTAGTGCATATAAATGTGGAGTTACAGAATAGCTGGTGCTTGGTGTGTGGGTCAAGGAGTCGTGCATCATTGTCCCTGTTACAGTTCCTGCGCTCAGAGGAAGGCTAATCATTATTTATTTGATTTCCAATTTCACTCTGGCGGAAATGTCTTTCGCTGTTATATATTGACTACGATGGATACCGATCGCGTGGGTTGTCGAGCTGACAACGTAGCACTGTCATGTTTTTTGATGTTGTTTACACTTTCTCGCCGTGTTGTACTTCACGCCCTTTCACAGAGCCATGTCAGGATTTCTGGACGGAATCCGTTGTGGAGACTGCGAGTGCAATGTGGACTGGGGGGAGAGAAGGAACACCATCGCCTCCATTGCTGCTGGCGTGCTGGTATTTCCATTTATTTCCACATTCGGGGAGCGCAGACTGCGATACAGCATACTAATATATGTTACACGGGGATTTGTTGCTCTTGATCTGTATTTCTCTGTGGTCATTTCACAATTAGCGCATGCTTAAAGTGTATACCAGTTTTTACTTGCAAGTGGTTAGACATATAGATTCTAACTAAATCGTAACTGTGTCAGTGATCTCCTGAGGCTAAACTGTGGGTTATGTTGCAGTTCTTCACAGGGTGGTGGATCATCATCGACGCGGCAGTGAAGTATCCCGATCAGGGACAGTTTCATCATGCCTATCACACTTGTGGAGTCATCGCCACGGTGGCTTTTCTCATGTAAGACAGACGGAATATCTGCCCCCTCTGTTTGGCAACATTTCCATCACAAAGTCCACCCACCCTCTGTTTCCCAATCCCATCATGAGGCCTGTCTCATCTGTACAAGTTGCTAAGTTGGTACTTAGATGTTTTTTTTATGTGACATAACTTAAGCATGCGTTTCAGTCACTCACTCACTGGTTAGTGACTTAGGCCTTTTACCAGTCAATGCTGCAAATGAGTTTGCTCTATTTTCCTCATGCAGCAGTCTTCACATGACTGAAATTCCATATGTAGGTCACATGTTAGCAACCACATAATCTCCATGACAACTCAGCAGTTGCATCCACCAAGAAAGGCCATTCAATGTGGCTGAAACCTTCAGAAACAGTGAATAAGTGAAACATGTACTGGGATTTTTTTCTTAATGTGCTTTTCCTCAGCTCATTTTATTATTCTTTTCAGTGTCTGCTTTTTTTATTTTGGTAACGGTACATTTTTTTGTAGCCTCTTATGTCTTCATAATTGTACATTTTATCTAATTTGACCCATTTAGGGTAAATGCTGTTTCAAATGGCCAAGTGAGAGGAGACAGCTACAGTGAAGGCTGCATGGGACAGACAGGTGTGTATGACAGAAAAGTCACACCAATCTACTCGATAATATGCACATTACATTTTTTTCATTTCCTATTTGTGACAATGGATCATTTTATGGTTATTACTGCCACGTTGCGTTGCCATCACATCTATGTCCTCATTTCAGACTGTGTTCCTTGTATTACCTCTTGAAATATTCACTTGAAACACAAAGCAATAAATTGCCACATGTTGAGTTGCCAAATAACCTACCCTTTCTTATCTCTGTTTGCAGGTGCAAGAGTTTGGCTCTTCATTGGTTTCATGCTGGCTTTCGGTTCTCTCATTGCCTCCATGTGGATTCTGTTTGGAGGATTCGTAGTGCCTCGTAAGTCCCGTTGGTCAACTCAGAACATCTATGTTGTGCTCTTGTCATCAAATCAATACGCAGAGATGAATCAGGGGGCCGCTTGAATCAGTAACTGGAAAAAAACAACAATCTACCTGGTCATTTTTACAACCTCTGTGATGTCATGTATCGTTTACAGAGAAGCCTGTGGTGTACCCAGGAATTGCCGTTTTCTTCCAGAATGCATTCATTTTCTTCGGGTAAGTCAGTCGTCGTCAGCAAAATCTCACTTCCAATCCGTGCATCCCCTTCACTTTCTTAGACTATCTTTGTGTCTTCCAATCCAGGGGTTTGGTTTTCAAGTTTGGACGTACAGAGGATCTGTGGCAGTAATTGACCGTGTGTCTTAATGTCCACTGTTCTACGCTATGCTTTCTGTATTGTATGAGACAATACGCGTTAGTGGTTATTCACTTTATATATATATATATATATATATAAACTTTTTTAGCATTTAAATTAACATGTTTAATTTAAACCGTTTGCTGTATAATGGCTAAATCATAGCTAAGCACAACTTGTAACAGATTCCTTGTAAGTTTGAACATTTTCAAATGTGGCACATCTTCAAATGTAGCCATGGAGGTGGAATGGTTTACAGTTTGTGAATAACAAAATGTGTATTTTGGGAAATATGCTCTGGATTGTCCCTCTTGCTTTGGGTACCCTTACTGCTATGACATAGATTAATTATAACCTTAGGAGAAGTGGAGGTTTCATAAATTAAGACACAAATTATATTGAGAGCAACATTTCAAAATACTGGACACATACACATATAGTGAGTGTAACTATACGGGGGTATTTTGTATTTTACTTGAAATAATAGTGTCGGCTCTGAAGCTTTTTCATCATCCAAATTTATGGTTTATGGTTAGTTTAAAGTGATGACCTGAGATTGGAAAACGTTTCACAAGTGTACATATTGTTTGTGTACTGGAGTTTTGTATTTCACTGCTACAACTTCATTTTGCTTCTGTTATTCTTGTGTAATGTAATTTTCTGAAAACTATGGCAGGATTAAACATAATCATACTGAACATCAAATAAGACACCCATTGAATGCTTTTCTGGTTAAACCTTAAGTTTTTTCTGCACATTTTAAGTAATAGCTTGAAAATAGTTCTTTTCCAGGATTCCAGACTCATACGCTTCTTTTTTCACCTTCTTACTTTCTTACTGCAAGATGAGGAAACTGCAAAATATAAAAAAAAACACTTTGTGCAGTCCAGTTTCATATATTGGCTTTTTGTAGTAAAATACCTTTTGTAATATTTTCATTGCAGTCCTGCATCTGTTGATGATTGCCTACCTCCCAGTAAGCCTGGTCATCAAAACATTTCTTATCTTGGGGTGGTCTCCAGAAATCCCATTTGAGAAGGAGTCCTTTTAACAATGATATTTAAAAGTCACAAGTTTAGAAAAATTAAATTTCATACTTTCATATTTCATTTCCTTTGATTACATAGTTTTTCCTTTTTCTGTAACGATTGTGCAAAATTGTTAAATTGGAAATTACCTGTAATGAGTCCCATGGACAGACTTAAAGTGATGGTGAGGAGGAGAGTACAAATATGACATACAGCAAACCGGATTGCCCTGCATTGAAGTACACAAGTTGTCACACCTTTTGTGTGTGTGCTTTTACATGTGCGTCCGTGTCTGTCATATGACTGTTGCAAACTTACACTGTGTGATCATCACAGCCTTTAATCTCCAGGACAAGATGTATAAGCCAACCCAGGAGACTGGGGAGCCCATATGTACTAAGAACAGCACATGTGTCATGGCATTGAAATGCAAGGAGCATTTGAGTCTGAAAAGATGGGAGGTTATCAGAAATAATCATGTTTACATAATTTAATCTGGGCATAAATGAGGGGATTAAAACCTTGAGGTATCGGTGTCCGATAGTTGATACGACCGCAGCAGTGAATCCGATGGTCATGGCTTCCCATGGCTGATGGACCGCTGATATGGAGACACCAACCGCAACACCACCGGCCAGGATGCATTGCTGCATATGGATCTGACAGAGAGGTGAAGATGTGAAGAAACTTGATTCAGACCATGCCGTTATCAAGCCAATAAATTGCTTAATTTAGGGGTGCATCTCATGGTCCCAGTGCACCAGCCCTTTCAGTCCAGCTCGTAATAGCATTGCTCTGTGTTAAGATATCAAGATTTAGATCCTACCAGGTTGAGTTTTCCCTTGGGACTGGAGAGAACAGACACAGCAGCTGCTGTTACAGCACTGACAGCCAGTGCCAGATAGGTGCTGCATACAGCCCTTAACTTCCGTCCAGGGTTGAGGCTTTCATCCACAAGGACCGAATTAAAACTGGGCCAAAACATCCACAGAAACGCAGTCCCTGGAGAGCAAGGATTTCTATTACATAGGGTTTGAGCCAATGTCTCAAATCCCCACAGGGTAGTGATATCGGACATACCCAACATTGAGAATAATCCAGATCTCTGGTCAAATTTCTCCTTCTCAAATCGTTGCTCTGAACCTTTTCGGTACAGAATCCAGGTCAGCATGACTCCAAAGAAAGTCCCAAAGATGTGAAGTACCATGACGCTGTTCATTGGCCGGACCTCAGTTGAGAAAAGCAGAAAATAAGCAACAAAATCA
This sequence comes from Colistium nudipinnis, assembly GCA_016785305.1. Lineage (NCBI taxonomy): Eukaryota > Metazoa > Chordata > Actinopteri > Pleuronectiformes > Rhombosoleidae > Colistium > Colistium nudipinnis. The sequence continues at coordinate 689,951 of JAFBJU010000703.1, read as the reverse complement.
GGTCCGCCGTTATGCACTGTATACTGGATGAAATGAATAAGCTTGATGTAAATAATAGATGAAAGGCTGAAACACAGGATCAAATTGTTGTTTACCTTCAGCAGAGTCTGTAAGACCCATTTATTCAATGTAAACCCAGACACCTCCAGCAGGGAGATGAGGACAAGGTGAACAGGGTTGGTCTTCCCCAGCACAGCTCCAACGGAAATAAGGACAGAGGCTGTGCACATTTCAGCATCTATCAAGCTACAGTGTATTACAGGGACACAAGCCTGTCAGAGAACAAGTCGGGTCGTTTGTGAAATATTTTTTAAACTTAAATGTGATGCGCTACCTTCTCAAATTTATCCGGATCTTTCCTCTGGATGAATCAATACCGTTGAGTAAGATAGCAAATTGGGTGGCTATAACTGCCACAAGGAGGTTGAGTGCGGAAGCACTGAAACCATAGCGCACCAGGAAGGTGCCTAAGAAGCCAAAACCTAGAATCATCATGACATTCACGTCCTGGAACTCTGCAAGAGAAGAAGTAGTAGAGTTTATCATCTACCACATATCTCACTCAGTCAGCCTCTTCTGGTGTATTTCAGCTGATATCTCGGTTTTCAGGAGCTAACCCAGTTCGCCTGCCCAAAAAGAACCAGCAGCTGTAGAAGCTTATCAATGTCCAGCAGTAATAACTGCAGCCCCTCCCTATACTCCTAAAATAATGTCATTTTAATGACCCTTTTTATGAAGCTACAGTATATAAAAAGTATCTTTAAAAATGTATGTTTAAAATATATGATTCCTTTTATTTGAATAAAACATGTTTCCCATTCCAGCCCTCTGTCTGGCGCCTTCCAAATTCCCCACTCACCTGGGTAAGTATTGCTGAAGGTGTTTCCATGAATGCTTTCTTTGGTCTGGATCTCTGTATAAAAGCCATATATGACTATCAACCCAGTTTGCAGCAAAAGCAGCAAAGGTGCCAGACGGGAGCGCAGGCTTGGTGCGTACTGAGGTGCCATTGGAGATGTTCTCTCTGCGCTCTTCTCCTCCAACTGACGCAAGTAATGCGTTTGAAAATGGGCGCAAGCCCAAGTGCAGCATTAGGTTTTGTTTTTCTTTTATATGCAAATGGTAGAGCAGACTGAACATTTATGTTTACACTTGTCTTGCATAATTAAGTTAGATTTTTATACTTATACTTTATACTATACCAAGTTTGCTCTGTAAAACACATTTTGTAATAAACATTTTTAAATTGTTTTGAAAAGTTTAATTTGGGACATGGCAGATATAATAATGAAATTTAATGAAGATAGGCAGTATATAAATTTGGCCCGGGGCACCACCATTCAAAACACATTATACCTTTTAACTTTAATCAAGCTAATATCTCTTTAAAATCATCTTCTGCAATGTTTTATCGTGAAGTGATCGAAGAAAAGAAGAACAGCGGGTGATTTTGTTTAGTATCTACATACATTGGTATAAAAAACGGTCAAAGCAAAACATACAACGTTAACTGGAACCCACACTTTCATATATATGTCATATCATACACACGCTCATTGTTAGAATGCACACATTTAACCTGAGAAAAGACCACACAGCATGTGCGTTGTGAGTCCGTCAGTGAACAATACACAAAGAATCACACATAAATAACCCCCGTGCGATGGAGTGGGTGTTTTCTGTCTGATACACAGTGAATTTTGTCTCAAACACCGAATATTCTATTCGCACCGTAAAGCGAAGGCACTAACCCGCCTCCGCGATCACTATATTGGTCAACCGGCGGTGCCCGATTTGTCCACAAGAATCTGATTGGCCGACGCTCCACGCACAGCGTCCCTCCCCCCTCCCCGCTTTGTCGCGTTATGTTTGGCGGAGGAAAAGGGAGCGAGCGGCTGCGATGCAACGCTGTTGGTTCGCTTCTGTGTCCGTCAAAGAGGGAGCCCTGTGCGCACAGATTAATTGGATACACCAGCCGTCTGACAACTGAGCGTACGTACAATAAAGCGCCGCTTGCGCCCATTGAGCCTGCGCTTAGAGAAAAAGAGGAGGTTCCCGAACAGTGTCCTTTATTTATTTCTTTGTTTCCAGTGGAGAAAAAAATAATAATAACAGCGACGTATACCACAAGAGGTTCATTTATTATTTTTTGTCCGCATACACAAGAAAACTGGATAAGATTACAGCGGTTACTCGAAGGCCAAAGCCAAGGGGAGGAGGATGAAGCGGCGCAATGCGGACTGCAGCAAACTCCGACGGCCGTTGAAACGGAACCGAATCACCGAGGGTATATACGGCAGGTAACTCATGGAGCCTGGCGGAGGGGTTCTCACCACAATAGCGGGGGCCACTTCGTGCTCGCGGCATTATAGCTACAAGACGTGACGCGTACTAGCCTTGCCACTCGTCTGTTAGTGAACTGCCACCGCTATCACCCTCATTAACCAAGCTATCGATAGTATTGTCTATGCTAGCGTTATGTTTTCGTTGTACATTTGGCAGAGGGTATGGTTAGCTGGAAAGCTAGCTGTAGCGCTAGGCCGCAACAGAGCCTGTTCTTCACCGTGTCACAGCTTCTTCTTCACGTCAGCGTCACTGTCTGTAATAAGTGGTTGAGGGTTTTGGGGTACATTTTTTAAAACTCCACTACCTGTTGTTACCCCACAACAGTTGCCAACTGCTAGCTCTGTCAAAAGTAGCCGTTTTCCGTTAGTTAATGTAGGTTATGGAAGGTAGCGCAACAACAGCTCTGTCCCATTGCCAACTTCAACACTTTACCCGTACTCATACTCAGATATTCAAACCCATTTAAGTTAGACTACAGCCAGTGAAAGTAACCTCTGTCTTGCTTATTAACAGAATTCACTCTGGTTTATTTTGAATTGCTCTTACAGCAACACCTGACAGGTGTTAGCTCGTTGTGACTTTGTTGTTCCACACCTGTCATCTAGACCAAAAGCTGTTAGAAAATACCTGAATTATTGACACACAACAATCGTGCTTTCGAGCTCAAAGACAATTTAACAACAAAAGTGTCCCCTGAGATCAACTGTATATATCTTGCTACTTTGTCAAGATGTCAGGTAATGGCCAGCAACAAATCCAACAATGTTCTCTGTGCATGTGATCTCTCCTTGGTCTCTTAAAAGAAGAAAAACGAGCTAAAAAACAGCAGTCGACACTGTTGTCATGTTTAAAGCAGCATCACATCACATAACATACCTGTGAACACACACAGTGCAGACATGTACTTCTTAGAGAACACATAACCACAAGGCTCTTACATTTTGATATACTGTACCCAGTAACAGTTTCTAACATAAGCTGCTTAGACCAAGTTCATGCAAGTGCGCACACACAAGCACCTTATCTGTCAAACAGAAGTTCCAGAGACAGGGGAATCCTTTTGATGTATCTACTTAATGATGACCTGGCATATATTCACTCTTGAGGATACACATTAGGAGATCACAGAGAACACAGATCTCACTACCATCAAACATAATATTCTTGGAGCATATCTGTACATTAAATGTCATATAATTTTTGTTCTCATTTTTAGTACCTTCCTGTACCTAAAGTTTCTGGTGGTGTGGGCTCTGGTGCTACTGGCAGACTTTGTACTGGAGTTCCGGTTTGAGTACCTCTGGCCATTCTGGCTCTTCATCCGGAGTGTGTACGACTCCTTTAGATACCAGGGGCTGGTGAGTAGCATTGTCCTCATTGTCTTAATGCTGGATTTTTTTTCTCGGAATAAATATGTAGCATGTTTAAAAAGAAGATAACAAAGATGATCTGGGCTCACTGTTGGTCACACTGTAGACAGCACATACACATGCGTTTCATGATTCATCTCCTGATGGGAGGTAGGTCTGAAACTGCAGTGCAAACAAACATAAATGCACAAGTGCAGAAAGCCCTTCTAATACTCCAACAACTCTGCAAACAGAGGTTGTTGCGCTCAGAATATGGCAATGTGTCAATAATAATTTAAACGGGCCACTTCTGAATGACTGAACACAAATAAAATACTGGAGCACACAATTCCCTTTAACAGAACTGTAACTCTTCACTTTAATGGTGCAACCAGCCATGTTGATGTTAGTTAGGACATATTTATAAAAAAGACTTATATTTTAGAATCCCCTGTGCACATTTTTATATGTGCCACCTGAAGAAGCGCAATAATAGCTTTAGATATAGCAGTCTTTCCATATGGTTTTGTTAGGTGTGAATTTGAGCATTAATACAGGTACACAGTAAGACAAAAGTCTCTCTCACACCAGAAAACCTGACGTATCACTCCACCATAAGTCCAAATGTGCCTAACAAAATAATATAATGTATAACACTCAAACACATGACGCTGTTTTTAGCTTGTTTGTTGCTTTTTTGGATTTGACTTCTCATCTGACATGAAATTCAATCTGCAGATCTGACCATGCTTGGAGGTCATTAACCTGCCCTTTTATTCACGTGTTTTAATGCTAATGTCAATCCATCATAATTTAATTTGGCCTTGGGTCCATTATTGATGCTGTACAGCTTTGTACAGTTTGCTGGTGTGTCTGTCGCACAGAGATGAAAAATGAGAGAAATACATTTTTTATGTTACTATTAAAGGTATAATTTTGATCAGTGAATGATAGTTTAATCTTGTAGGACCTGGTCACATCCATTATAGATGATCCAAATGAACACAGAAACAATGACCCCTATTTCCATGTTGGTTTAAGTCTTGATGCTTGATGTCATTTGTTGAGTTGAAACAGAGAAAAGCAATCTACATTTTCTCACTTGTGTTTCTAACATCCACCTCTCCTCTTCCCAACAGGCCTTCTCAGTATTCTTCGTGTGCGTGGCGTTTACCTCTGACATTATTTGCCTCCTCTTCATCCCAGTGCAATGGCTATTCTTCGCTGCAAGTACCTATGTGTGGGTGCAGTATGTTTGGCACACAGGTATGGCCTTCCTCTGTGAAGATGTCTCGATATTTAAAACAAAAATACTGCATAAAAAAAAATAGGCTTGGTCAAGTTGACTAAGCAGTTTGTGAGAGGCTTGTGTGTACAATAAGGGACAAAGGCTATTTCATGGCTATGGCCGTTTTGTCTAAAGAGGTTATGTGAACACAAGATTTTGTTTTATTTGATCATTGGAGAATTTAGATAAGAAATTCCTTTAAGTCACCGATCAAACTAAATTGTATTCCTCCCTGAAAAAGCAAGTGTAAAAACTGTTGTGCAATGCTCATGCACGTTGTGTTATTTGCGAATAGTTGGCTTCCTTCTTAGAATGTTGCATGGTGTAAGTGAGCTGTGCACTGTGGATTAGATGTCACTCTGATTTAGTGGTATCCCCCTGCGTTGACCAAAGGCCATGTGTCAGATTGAAATCCTAGTGCTAGTTGGGGGAGGGTGAAGCACAGTTGCTTTCTGAGCTCTCCAACTTAACTCCCCACACATTCACAACCATAGGATGTCACAGCAGTATTAATATTTCTTACCACTCCACGGCCTGCTTGTATTACAGCCAAGTAGTGCATGTAATGTGTGTATCCTGTTCACTGTCATATTAGTTCAGTGGTACTGTGGTCATGGGGATATCAGCAGGTGGTTTACCTGGCGATTAACCTGTTCAGGTCAAGTACACATGTTTGAAAGACAGAGAGAGAGAGAATTGCTGATCTGATGTAATCAGGTCTAATAGCCCTGACATTATTTGTTGACAGTTTAAGTGGTTGCCACATCATCCAATGTGTAATTTACGTATGTAGGCATTGATTGTCTAAAAGCATGTTTGCGTGGCTACTGATACGGATACCAAATAACACAGAATTTTCTTAGTTCATACCCTTTTCACCAATTTTTTAAATAGTTTTGATGCTTTGTTTTGACACTGAAAAACACAAGAACTAATGGTTAAGGCCGCGTGAAATGGAAAAATGTGACCAAGCATTTTTACCCTACCTTGACAGTTTTAGGTCTTCTTTACGATGGACACAATTAGGTGTCTGATGCCCGTTTTTTTTCCTTTTTGTTTTTTTTTCCAGAGAGAGGTGTCTGTCTGCCCACTGTGTCTCTATGGATACTGTTTGTCTACATAGAGGCAGCCATCAGATTCAAAGACCTGAAGAACTTTCACGTCGACTTGTGTCGTCCTTTTGCGGCACACTGGTGAGTCACTGTTGTGTTTTAACAAGGAGTATCACAGCTGTATTTCAAATCAAGTTGTGGGTTCACAAAGTTTTCATTGGCATTGTTTCAAAATATATAACCAAAGAGTCCACTTGTAATTGTACTTTTTTTTATTTTATTTTTTAAAATGTCCATCTCTGTAGCATTGGCTACCCAGTAGTCACACTGGGCTTTGGCTTCAAGAGCTACGTAAGCTATAAGATGCGCCTCCGGAAGCAGAAGGAAGTGCAGAAGGAGAATGAGTTTTACATGCAGCTCCTGCAGCAGGCTCTGCCTCCAGAGCAACAGATGCTTCAGAGGCAGGAGCGAGAAGCAGAAGAAGGTAAGGTTCCAAAACATCCGCATACATACCTACGGAAAGAAAACACTAGGCACCAGGTTCCAGGAAGGTAAAGGCAGCTAGAGCTGGATAATAACAAGAAACATTATTTTATTAATAACGCAAAAAATCTAACTATCGCGAAATAGAGATTTCTGAAAATAGGCCTACCTTGTAGCTTGTGTCTGGTAAGCGAGGTTGTTTATTTGAGTTGGCAGTTGTTATTTCAAAGATTTGTCCGTTAGTCTTGCATGAGTCAAGCCTGTTAATGGGTATACAATAGTAAAATCCTGCGAGAGATCTTTTATTTTTCCTCTTTGTGTACTACAGCAGCAGCAGCCGCAAAAGGAATATCAGAAGTGGACATACCTCCAGTGTCGCAGAATGGCGCCCCGGCCAATAAAAAGATATCGGCACCACTGCCAGAACTGGAGTATAAAGAAAAAGGGAAAGAGGGACGGGGTGGTGGGGAGGCTAAAAAGCAACATAACAGCAACAGCATCCTGCCGTCGTCAGTGGACTCTAAACTCCAGGAGATGGAGTATATGGAGAACCATATGAACAACAAGAGACTGACCACAGAGCTGGGCAGCACAGAGAACCTGTTGCTTAAAGAGGACAACAATTCCTCCTGCTCCTCCTCGTCCTCGTCCTCCTCTAAAAACTACAAAAATGCTAGCAGCAATGCCGGCACACTCAACTCCTCGCCCCGTGGCCACAGTGCTACCAACGGCAGCGTGCCCTCCTCGGCACCATCCTGCTCCTCCTCTTCCTCGGGGAAGAATGAGAAGAAGCACAAGTTATCGGTGGGGAAGGGGACGTCGGCTGGCTCCCACAGGGATCCCACAGACAACTGTATCCCCAACAACCAGCTGAGCAAGCCAGAGGCACTTGTTAGGTGAGATGCACATGCTCAGACATTACTACATAGTAGTTATTTTGTTTGAATGTTTACTAATGTCCCATATGCTGTAATATCTTTGGAGTCTGGGGGTGGCTCCATTGTGGCAGAAACACTTAAATTCAAAAATGATTGATTCAAACTATTTAGTAGCAGTATGTTTAAAGCAAGTGCTGTTGTTTACTTTTTGTGGGTTTTTTGTATTGCTCCTTGCTTCACTGGAGCATATCATGAAGTCAATCTTCTGTAGCTGTTTATTTAAGGTGTTTTTTATTTTATCCATCATTCAAGTGTCCGGTAGCTTTATTGAGTGCTCCTGTTACATTTCGACTGCTGCTGTACCTGGAGAAAACAATAATGGTTCAGAAATGAATTGCGCTTTTTATAGCCAAAATTCTATTCGACCTCCTAAATGGAGGCCATTGATGATATAACTGAAAATGCATCAAACAAACAGATGGTCATTAGCGTTTCCCACAGAATTGCATTCTATTTGTAGCAGTCGCTGTCGGTACTAATTGCCAAGTACTTTGTGACAAATTAATACTTGAGTTATGTATGCAGCTTAGTTTTTTTCATGTTATGTTGGCAACAAGTGAAGGGTAGTCATATCCATTTAAAAATGGTTACAAATATAAAAAATATATATATTTAGTTGATATTGTGGCTCGATGCCACAAATAGAATAATAATAGAAAATGTTATATTATGGTTCATTTTGAAACTTGCTTGATGAAGTCATTGAAAACACTGGTCCATCTGTTTCTGGTGCGACTGAAGGTAAAGAAAAAGGCAATTCCATTTGTTTAGAACATGGTTGACTTAAAAAAAAACAGCACTTTTGAATGGTGCTATTTTTTTGTAAAGACGTTTCCTTAGATATAAAAGTAGTTTTTGTGTTAATTGGAGGGTAACCGTCTGTAACTGAGCATAATGTGCCGTGTCTGTAATTGTTTGAGTTTTTTTATTTAATTTTGGCCGTGGTTTCATTTTTTTAATGCAGGTTTTTGTTGCACATATTTTTAGGTGACTCCCTGAGATAACCGCAGATAAAACAACGTAATCATAAGAATACCTGTTGCATTGGCTTCTAGTTAACTACTCACCTTGCATGTAAACATCTTTAAACAATATTTTAAAATATGAAAATGTTGTGACGCTCTTGTCAACCACTTTTTAGTTTTATAAAAATTAGATTCACTTTTTTTTAAATAACCCTGGAACATTTATTTCAAAATATGTGATGCCTTTGCTGTGTATTCAACAATTTCAATTGTTAATTGTTTCTTTCATATATATTTTTTAATTATCTTTTGTAAATCTGGATAGACAGCATAATAACTCAGGCGATGCTTTGCTGGCGCAACTATTATCTACTGTTTACTGGGCTGAACTTTGTAAACGTCTAGCATCATGTATCCGACGCTACAAATAGGTATTGATGCTTCAACTTTGAGTGTTCATAGAGCAATGGCTTTGTTTGTTTTCTACGAATGATATTCAGTTTCTAAGGCAGCACACCAAAATGTCTCCTCTTTTCACTCTCCTGCCTTGGACAGATTGGAGCAGGACGTTAAAAAGTTGAAGGCGGACCTGCAGGCCAGCCGGCAGGTAGAGCAGGACCTGCGAAGCCAGCTGGGCTCATTGGGCAGCGCTGAGCGCTCCATACGCACCGAGCTGGGTCAACTGCGTCAGGAGAACGAGCTGCTGCAGAACAAGTGAGTGATCCTGATCTGACATAAATGTTTATCTATGATGTTCATTGTCAAGAATAAAATAAATAAATAAAACACTGATTGTGCTTTTTGTCAATGTGCTGTTGAATGTTATGTGTCCCTGTGCAATTGTAGACTCCATAATGCTGTGCAGGCAAAGCAAAAGGACAAACAGGCGGTGGGCCAACTGGAGAAGAGGCTCAAAACAGAGCAGGAAGCTCGAGCCACCGCTGAGAAACAGCTCGCAGACGAAAAGAAGAGAAAGAAGTTAGAGGAGGCCACGGCAGCCAGAGCAGTAGCACTAGCAGCAGCATCCAGGTAGGTGCACGTCTGATGTTAGGAACGTAGCTTTCAATAGCCCTTTTAAGCCTGACTTGTTTCTGCACTTTAATCGCTTGCTGATTTAATTTATTTTTCTCCTAGAGGGGAGTGCACAGATACGCTGCGGCGGCGGATCACTGAACTAGAAACAGAGTGTAAGAAACTAACAATGGATATCAAGCTAAAGGAGGACCAGATCCGAGAGCTTGAGTTGAAAGTGCAGGTGAGATTTATGTATATATTTTTTGGATTCATGCTCAAAAATTTGAAAAATTTTAAATGCTTTACCTGCATGCATTTGTCTGTTTTTATGTATAAGTTATATTTTGCAACATGTAAAAGGAGAGTTAGAGTGAGCTTGGTATTTTTCCGTTTCAGACTTGGAATATAGTGACATGCTTTTTAATCCTGCTTACTGATTCATAAAACCTGAACAGTGGATCTGCTGTAGAGCTATGTGTGCTGCCAAGTCTGTGTGCCAATATGTATCACAATAATGTGGACTGCAGTTTCATTTCAGATTGTGCCACAGAAGAATCATTTACAATACAAACTTTTTTTTTGCTTTGCCTTGCATTCAACTCAAGTCCGTACACTAAATACACCAGTCATTAATTATGTGCTTTTATACATGTTGGACAGCATTTACACAGTCTCCTTGTTTGTTTACACGTTCACATACACCACAGTTGGTCACAAGTGTACGAATGCAAGCAGTCGCTGACATAACCTCTTGACTTGAGCCCGAGTGTGTCTCTTTTCTTTCGTCTTTCAGGAGCTTCATAAATATAAGGAGAATGAAAAAGACACAGAGGTGCTGATGTCGGCGCTGTCAGCAATGCAGGACAAGACCCAGCACCTGGAGAACAGCCTGAGTGCAGAGACGAGGATCAAACTAGACCTCTTCTCTGCACTTGGAGACGCCAAGAGGCAGCTGGAAATTGCACAAGGTCCGCCTGACTGCAAAATATTCACAAACGCGCACGCACACACACACACACACACACACACACACACACACACACACACACACAACTTTTTAATTTTGAGATTTTGACTGAGCTGTTAATCTCTGCTTTCAGGTCAGATCCTGCAGAAAGACCAGGAGATCAAAGACCTGAAGCAGAAGATTGCAGAAGTGATGGCCGTCATGCCCAGTATCTCCTACACAGCCGACACCAGCAGCATGAACCCCGTTGCCCCCCACTACTCCTCCAAGTTCATGGACACCAACCCCTCTGGCCTAGACCCCAATGCCTCCGTTTACCAGCCACTCAAAAAGTGAACATTTCGTCCCGGCCCTCCATCCAAACTCCCGTCATTTTGATTTTACCCGCAGGCCCACCACCTTCAAACCTGCTCGGCATGTCTGCGGCTGAGAACGTTCTTGGGATTTTTTTTTTTTTTGTTCTCTCCTCGCCAGGTCAGAAGGATGTTGTATTGTGTGACTGTATTTGTTGTAGTTAAAACAAAAGACAAAAAAATTACTTAAAAACGGGCATCAGTTGTCAACTAGGAAGTCCAAGTTTTTTTTCTCTTCAGTGTCTAGTGAAACCTCACAGAATCGGGTATGTACCTTCATCTCAAGGATGTTGCTTTCCCTCTCCCACCACAACTGCAACCACCTGCTCTTTGGTCCTTGAGATCTAATTTTTCTTAGTTTTTTCCCTCTCTTGATATTGGAAAAAATTGACATCCTAAAGCCGGACTCCTTATATCTATAACAGATTGTTTTTCAAACAAAGTGGTATGTTAACAACTGAGGAATGTAGTGCAAAGTTGGCACAAACTCTTGTCCGTGTAATAATACTTTTTCCCCCCCCCATCAGATGCAAAATGTAATCCTGCCCTTGGCTGCTTTTGGATTTGGTGGTTAACGGCTCTTGATCGGAATTGTGTGATCGAAGTGTTGAGTTCAACAAGTTGGTAAAGAACTTGTTTTGAGAAACAGAAACATCGAAGAGATGAACCGTAAATGTCAACACCAGTTTGGTTTCCCCCCTTGCTCCATTTTGTGAACGTTTTTGAGTTGAAGGAGTGCACAAGGAGAACACTGTATGCAAGTATACGACCTCTCGTTCCTCTCGTGCATAGTATTTCACCAGTTGTCATGATTACAGTGCCTTGAGTTGAGGACATCGTGACTGAGCTAATGAGAAAAGGCCCAGCCCATCTGAATTAGTTGCGAAGCATCTGGCTAAGCTGGAAAGGATATTTAATTTGACCTCAACCAGTAAAAAAGGGATAAAGTTGTCTTCAGACACTGATGTGGTTTTCGGGCCCCCTGATTTAAACTCGGGTGATAAAGTATTGTTTGTACACCAGGGCTTCTTTTTCCCCCTCACTATAGGAGTGCAGATAACAGCTACAGTGGACAATGCCAAAAACATGAGTTTCAATTGTATTCCATTTTTGCCCCATTAACAGTATATTGACATGATGTCGACCACCTGAGTCTACAGTGCACAAGTTAACACATCCACACGCTGCCCACCTGTACTGCTATTTAACCCCAGATCCCACTGTTAAGCCCCCTCTTTTGTTTGTCCTGGGTCGAGTTCGAAGTTGCACTGGAGAAAACACATGCTGTTTGAAAGGGAAAACTCTGTAGATGGACTGTGCAATGTAGCCGATGCTTTGGAAATGCCAACTTGAATACAACAGTTAAATAATATTATTTAAAAAAAAAAAAAAAAAAACTTCCACCTCAGTTCATGTGCCAAGACTGGAACGCTTGCTTCTCTAGTAATGTGTTCAAGAATGTACTGCAAATACATTGGCTGACATTTTTTGGTCCAATATCCAGGAGAATATCACTCAATGGAAGTTTCTGTTAAGCAGGTAGAGAACAGTGTTGACCTGCTCGTGGTAGACCGTGTAGTGAAAAGTGGGGGACTCGAAAGTCAAATTTACTTTTGTGAATGTTAACAGTATTTGCAACTGTTTGGCAAGTGGCTGTTCTAAAGCTTTTTTTTTTTTTTTTTTTTTTTTCTTTACTCTCGTTTCTGGTATTATTGTTACTTTCCAGCAAGGGAGAAAGTTGCTCGAGTCTGATGTGGTTTCGGTGTCATCGAAATGATCATTGTTGTGAGTGTGGTTTTCACTTACTGTACATGGAAAAGCTTATTTTTTTTCCCTTTCAAGGTGGCTGATGGGAAAAGATGTGAGAATTACAGTTGATTCAATTGTTTGGTCAACTGATGGTTGAACGTTTAGAGAGCCGTTTTGTTATTTTTATTTTGTTTTCAGTGCCCACAGTCGCTGCTCTGTTTCTCCCCAGGTCTGACCATGGCTGCGCTCTCGCTCTGTGAGGTTTGCAAGGAATAAACTTTTTTTTTCTTCTTGCAAATCGATTTCTCTCTGCTTGTTGCCGTTACTCACATCCTGTGGCTGGATATTTCAAAACAACTTGTCAGCTGAGGTTTGCACATCAAGATCAGTTTACTATTTTGTTTAACCTGGTTAGCGGAGTATTTAATGAATGTTTTTGAGTCACATTGTAGTTTGAGCTCTCAGCACATTGGTTTCAATGTGTTTCCTCGTCACCCAATTACTTCATATAAATGAGTATAGCTGAAGTAAAATAACGTACACAATGTGGGAACACGTTTCATTTTGCTATCCGTGTGATGCCCACTCATTGCCACTTGGTGGCAGTGCCCATCTGCGTCATGGTTTTAAAAGAGATTATCTCTTTCCACAGAGACTTGGGTTACTAACTCTGTCAAAAACCACTAATTCCCTCCTTTCAATACCATTAAATCCTTTTCAGCTCAGACAAAAGGAACTCATGAAAAATGTGCTCATGCCAGCATCTGATATCTGCTCGTCATAATTGTCCTTTCACTATGCTGTCTAACAGCATTGTGTTGTTGGGTAAATTAAGCTGTATTGAATTTGAAAATTGCCATAAAAATGTTTTTTTTACTATTTTATGGGCATTTTTTCCTCCTGGCTACATTTCAAATTCAAATTGCCTTTAGGGGTTTCCTGTGCTCTGCTGACCTCTGGGCCTCAGATTCCTGTGATGGATTCATAAAAGGGAGAGAGGGGGGAGGGCCTGCCTCACATTTTGATTCGAGAGATAAGTGCACTTGGGAAATTTGGGAGGCAGATGCAGAATCCTTCCGACAAGGACACAGAATGCCGGCGCGTGAAAGGAGCCCCCTGCTCAGCATTTTGTCACATATCAGGCTTCCCCAGAAACACTCGATTAACCTGTGCAGCGGGACAAATAAGTGTAAAGCTCCTCTCTCATTCCCTCTGCATTAACTGGTGCTTAGGTTAAGTATGCATTTGTTTTATAGTAAAAATGAAATGAAAATCTGTATTTAATAGCTCAACCACTTCCAGTTTGGCACCGTGCTATTTGACCATTTGTCAAAAGCGAGCGTGTGGAATTAACAGCTTATAGGAGGTCCTTTCCAGAAGCTGACATTTGGCTCATTCGCAATTGACAAACAAAATGTAACTGTTCTCCCAGGTTGCTGCTTTAAAAGCCAAGGTATGTCTAGCGTGCTTCAGTAACTGGCAGATTTATGAGTGGAGGGTGCACTCTTTTGTCTCAAGCCTTTCAAACAGACTGGTTGTAGCTGCCATTAAAGGAACGCAGATTTACAAGGAGTGCACCTGCTTGAGTACTGAGGGATCATTTAGTTTACAGCAGTACACCGATGTGATGACAATTCTCCCCCTGGATCTATTTTTTTCAGTTGTGCAGAGCACAACCAGCTCTCTGAGTACTGCTGCTTGGGCATTATATTGAGGATATGTGGTGGCGGTGCCTAATATGTCCTTGGGGGGTGCGTTAGCCTGTTGCTCTCTTTATCTCTGAGCTTGTCATGTCCAATGAAACGGGTGCTGCAGGATTTTTTGAAAGCCATTCCCCTGAATGGTTCATTTACAGCGTGGTGAGGAATGCGCAGTGAAGCTCAGTGCAGAGATTGGCCTCAGTGTAATTGGAAATAAATAGAAAAGCATTATTCATGGTTATGACGGCGCTCCATAATTTATCTTGCCGAGCACATCATCTGTATTGTCTCCTGGCATCATAAAATCCTTGTTAGTAGGCTAGTGGGTCATTTTGAGCTGATAGAAATCTCACCTGCCTAATATTTGTTTTGTCCTGTAGGTCATTTACCATCCATTTTTTCTTTGTGCACAGACGAGGTCACCGTGATATGACTTGCTCTCGGCTGGTCAGCTGTGTTTTCTCTCCAGGGCGGTGAAAATCGGGCATCTATTGTCTACGGTCTACATCCTCCTTGACTCCATCTTTTATCTTTCTTTTTTTCTTTTTCATCAGGAGACCCCCCCCCCCCCTTGACTCCATCTTTTATCTTTCTTTTTTTCTTTTTCATCAGGAGCCCCCCCCCCCCCCTCCCCCAGATGTCCGGCAGAGACTCTGCAGCCTTCAATTTTTGAACAATGACTCACTGATACAGTGCGCCTTTTCCAAGAAAGAACGCTTACAAGCCTCCCGTGCAGCTGTTCTACTGGTCGACACCGGGGCTGTCAGAGTGCTAGGGGCAGAATAAGGGAGGACAAGATTACACACACAGCCAGGAGTGCACTAGTACAGAGAATAGTGGTGTTCTATCCGGTGCGTGTACCACATCACAGGAGGCATGTGATTTGGAGGGGGGAAAAGTGCATTAAATGGACTAGTTGAGAGTAAAAGGGTGAATAAAGGTGGACTCACAGCTTGTTACCAATTACCCCCAGAAAAAAACATTTCCTTTAAAAAACAAGCAAACATTAACTTACAGCACAATGATCAGAGTGAAGTGGATGTTAAGCGGTTCCACCCATTTAGTCGTGACACCACAGTGACCGTCCACTGAGGAGGCTGTGATTTTAGCGAGGAATTCAAGCAATAACAATTAGAGAGAAGAAGCGAGGTGGCTGAATTAAGCATGAGAGGTGTGACCGTGACGTGACTGCCGAGCTGTCAATCACCGGTGCCGCCGTGAGTGGGAGTGACAGTGTAGGAGCAGCAGCAGCAGCAGCCCGGGATGCGACCACTGCTAATGCCGCTGCTGCTTTAGCTGTAGCTTCGGCTCGCGTGATTCCACAAGCGGGCGTCACGCGCGCTCTCCTTCTCATTTACATACATGACACCGCCCAGGGGGACGAACATGATCGTCCACCGTCGCTTGAAAGCGAACCGTGCGGAGGGGAGGGAGGAAACGGCGGAACAAAGTTTGGACGGGAGGCGCTGGTGATAGACTCGAGCCGAGCGTTTCGACGAGAGGCGGACGGGCTCTTTGCCCCACTTTTACTATCGCGGACATGGACGCGCTGAAATCCGCCGGCAGGGCAATCATACGGAGCCCCAGCATCGCCAAGCAGTCGTGGGGTGGTAGCAGACATAAAAGTGAGTATTCGCATTTTTTTTTTGTTTCTTCTATTTTGTTCATTTCCACCAAGGCGTTAGCTGTCGCTAATCTTGCTGAACCAAGCTAGTAGCTAACACTACTACCAGCGTTTACTTTACAACTCGTGTATGTGTGGACGTCAGCTACAGCCACATCTGCTGGGAACCCAACGAGCTGTCATAGGCGACGGTGTTTGTTACAGGTCCTCACAAAAAAAAAACACGACAACACGACCCAAATCAAAGCTTTGGGAGCGTGTATTGGAAGTACGAGATGTTTTTTTTCTGTTGCTCTGTGATTGAACTTGACGCTCAAAGTGACATCGGCTCCCCGCAGCTCGTAGAACGACTCCCTGTTAAGGCATTTGCGGGCTCAGTTCCACACACCCACCCACACACGCACACACGCACACAAACGCGTGCGTTCACGCACGCACACACGCGCCCGAGCAAGTCGGAGGTGTTTGAGGGCAAAAGTTTGCTGTGAAATCGTGTTGTTGTGAGTCTGCCACGTCGCTCAGCCGAAGGGACGCGGTGTGCGGGGCTGTGTAGAGCGTAGTATCAGCGGCGCGGTCGTGTGGACCTGTGGAGGGGCTGTGCCATCCTAGCAACGCGTTGTTGCTAGGCGATACACTAGGTGAGACAGAAAAAAAAAACAGAAGGGAGGTTGAGTGCGGCCGGCGTGGTCGCCGAATGTTTCGCATCTTTTCAATCCCGGGTTAAATGTAACCCATGGTTGTTTGTTTGTTTGTTTTTTCTGGATGGTCGTCTCCCCTATGTGTACACTCACACACTGCCCGCGTGCCTTTCACGCGCAGCAGGCTGGTTGTGAAATGGGGGGGGGGGTGCATCCGCCGCCCACCCTCCTCCCCCCGTTTTGTTTTATTTCGCACACAATAGGACAGTGAGCAACAAGATGTCACACGTGCCAGACAGTGCAATCGATGCTTTGTTTCGGGTCCCCTCCCCTCCCCTCCTCTGGAAGGACAGTGCTTACTGTGCAGCTCTGTCCCTCCACATCCGAGCAGACAGTGGCCACAGGGGACCACAGATCAATCAATAGCTGGTGTTGAACTCTGCCATAACTCTAGGTTCCATCTGTGGCAAAAAGCAGGCAGAGACCAGGCGATCATTTGTTAAGCTTGTTCTCTATAACAATAATAATAATACACCTCTATACATCGTATGGGGAGGGGGGGCATCACATATTTGTCTGTGGTTAACTATTTGCCCGCTTCTCTTTTCCTCCCCCCAGTCTGTTGAGATAATTATAGGCTGTGTTTCAGTAGGCACCAGTGAATTGCTGTGTCAGAAATAAGCAGCAGCTTGTTAGATCTCGCTGCACCAGTGAGACTCTGCGTCGAGGGGGAAGCACGTTTTTTTTCCCTCCAGTTGTTGCATGCATATATTGTAGTTTGCACTTTTGATTGCATGTCTTCTGACCTGGGTTTTTATTTATATAAAAAAAACTCTAGATGTAGACAGGTTTGTAATTTGAGGCAAAGTTTTGCCACGTGCCTCCACTAAGACTGTCTCTTCCGTCCGTGTGTTGGGCTTGGTCTTGTCAAAGCGGCCCATTCACTCCTCTGGCATCCGTCAGCTATGCATTCCTGCTCTCCTGTACTGTCCTGATCCATCATAACCGGTTCCAGTATTGTTTTCATAAAACTCGCAGTCGTGCAGCGGAAGGTGTCAGCTGTGTCATTTCCTGCGCGGTTTTATGTAGCACACTCGTCTCGGCAGTCTGCTGAGCCGACAGGACGTTTCTCTGCGCTGTCCTCCCCAAATGGTTGCCATTTCTCAAAGTGGGGAAAAATGGTATGTAAAATCAGCTGTCTTTTCAGCTCATGAGGCCTTGTTGTTTACTTTCTAAAAAATGAAGGAGGTAGGAGATGCCTGTCTTCATTCAACACAGAGACCGTTCCCTCCAACGTTCCTTGTCAAGGAGCTGTCTTTTGTGGGCAGGTCAATATTAAAATGGTTATATATGAGTGTTCTAATAAAAGCACCGTTCAGGATACAACATGCAGTGTGTGGTCGGCACTGGCCCCTCCCCTCTGAACCTCTGGCCCTTGGGTCAGTCGGTGCTTTGTCCCCCACACAAAGTGAACCAACGGAGGCCATCGTGCTGTTATGGAGATTGCTGGAGTCCTTTATTCAAGTCCTCACTGGTTTATAGGCCTGTTAGATCTTCTCTTTTTGTAAGCTGCTTCTTTGTGTGGAAACAGTGTATGGGGTTATGTGGGAGTGTGTGTCTGTGTGGATAATAATGCACAATCTAGCTTTGCCACAGCATCTCCACGAGGACACTTTTTAATCCTGTGGGGAAATGGATGTTTGACTATCTCGTGTGTCAGCTGACACAGCAGGAGAAATATGATACTCCAAACACCATAATTGTTGCTTTTAGACCGGTATCTGGCACCGGGTAAACTGAGCTCCAAATTGCTCTTAAATGAATTTGTGGAGCAAAAGCTGATGTATTATACATTGTGCTATATTTTATTTTTGAAAAAAAAACAAAAAAAACCCCAATGCTCCAAAATACATTTTGTAATAATAAACAACAACAAAAACAGTTAGTGGCAGAATCTAAATGAGAAAACCAGTTTCCCAGTGTCAAAGGGTTATTTTTTTGATTTACAATTTAACAAGTTAGATGGTGCTTTTTTTTAACCCAATTTGGAAGCACAATGGTTAACTAGTCCATCTTCCTGGTAAGAAAGGGTTGATGTAATCTCCTTCAGCCATATGTCTAGGCATATGGTCAGTGTGGTAGTTCACAGCTCTTACGCTTCATTATTCTTCCCAGATCTTGGTGGCAAATACCCTCCGAGACCCTAACAACAACGCAAAAGCCTACAAATCCCTATTAGTTATATTGAGACAGCTGTCTCAGCCTGGAATAAGTTAATTTGACGGTGGCGTCAGCTTTTAACCTGCTACAAGCTACCGTTTTAGTTTATGGGCATCGCTTCAACACTGGTCTTTGGCTTCCAAAGCCTTAGGCAGGAATATGTGGCACGAAAGAAGTAGAATAAATAATTAACAATAGCCCCCTTCTACTCACTCATCAGTCGTTGTTTGAGAGCGGTGGGATGACAATGCGTGTCTGACCAGTTGACAGGAATGAAACCGGGGTAGCTGACCCAGCAACCTGTCCTTTCCCCTTCCCCCATCCCGTCGAGCACGTAAATCAGGTAAGACTTGATAGTTTCGAGAGCCTGCTCTAAATCCTATGCATTTTTTTTAGGTATAGTTTTGCAAACATCCCTGTCGTCATGTGTAAAGGAAATCTGATGCAACCTCCCACGACACACCCTGTCCCGTAAGCTCAGGTTGTATTTGAAGTCCCTGGGAATACATGGAGGATTATTATCATTAATGGAAGATTCCTCTGACTCGCCTGCATCCCCCCCCCCCCACCACACGTGTGCCTGCAGCCATAAGTTACCTGAAACCTTTTTTCGGTGAGGAAGAATTAAACCTAAGCATAAAGTTGCAGAGAAGAAGCGTGCAAAAGAGCTGGCATACAATCTCAGGGACGCGTTGCACAAATCTGTGGTTTTGTATGCCAAACAAACAAAGCAAGAGGGATATTCACAAGCCCTTGGGGCAAGAGGTGACTCAAACAGCAATTCAATACACACGTGACTCATTTGTTCTTTATTATATGCTGTTTTTCATGTAGTGGTATGTTATAGAGGGCATCTTGCTCCATCATGACAAGAACCTTAATTGGGCTTGGTTTAAATAATTACATCTGGTTTGGTCCACCTTTATTGTTCCATGTGTCAGTATGTCTACTGTGCGAGTAGATCAGATGGCATGTTATAACCATCATGATAAGCGGAACATTTCTGGGGGTATTAAACTGTCACTCGTTACTACATCTAACAGTCTTGACAAAGAAAAGTTGCAGATTCTTCACATTTGAGATCCTGGGATCAGCCAATGGCGGATTGGCATGATTGCTTAAAAAATTACTGAATGAATGAAATTATGAATAAATGATCACCAGAGTTTCCAATTATTTTAATGCCAATCAAATAATCACTTCACTTCTACTCCATCGACTGCAGTGGCTCACAATTTAGTCACAGTGTTTTGTCTTTGTTTTGGTCTTTTCATGCCAACCATCAGGTTTTGCATTCATTGCCTGGAACTGGTTCTGTCCTCGTATTTTTTATGTGTGTTTGTTTTGGTCCGATTCCGACGGGACGTTGGCCAGTAGTTGTCAAGTAAGTATATTGTGAGTACGCGTGCCTATGTTTATGGACACACTCGGCCGTCTTATAGAAGATGGCATCCTATTGTGTTGTTTGAGTTGCAGTGGAATCCGCGTTGCCCTTAGTCGTTAGTGTTTTGCCATGCACAGGGCGCCTTCAGGATCAGTTTCATAACCCTGCGTCTCGTTGAGAGCACATTCTGGCCTCAGCTGGTCATCAGCTGTAATCCCCGACTGGCATGACCACTCATTTCTCTCTCGTCTCCCTCCCCCTGGCCTCGCTCTCCTCCTTTGAGTGGATTAAGCCAATCCTGAGAGACACGTGTCTCAATGTTCGGACTTAAACCGTGACTATAAGACTCTTATCCTCCACAAATCCTTTCCCTTCACCCGACTGGACTTGTTTTGGATAGTCACCAAATTAAATACCGATAGCTGCACACTCACGTATCCCCCCTCAGTGTGTGTGTGTGTCTTTGTGAAGGTTCCAACACAGATATTTAAGAACATCACACGCCTGTTGCAGGAGATGAAACCAGAGGAGCATCCTGGTGCCCAAGGACAAAGATAAAAGGGGTCATAGGCTGCCGAGTGTAAAGGATCCCCGCTGACTGTTCATCTTACTTTGTTTCTATCGATTGCTCCGTTTAGCCAACAAGCCTGCAGTTTATGTCTGTGATCATTTTTGGTCGGATTCTGTTGTTCGTCTACGTCGTCACACTGAGTGACTTTGACCTGGGTTAGAGATAATATGTAAAACATTTCCCGTATCCTATCCACAGAAGCCGACAGAACGGACGGTGACAATCGCCCTCTATTGCACTCGTGCAGTTTTTCTTTCCCTCTTCCTCTTCTTAACAATCCTCAGTCTCAGGCTTTTTCCCATAATGACTGTGTGCGTGTGAAAAATGGAACTGGCACTGCACCGCACAGCCTGAACACAGTATGTAGGCTAATAGACGCAGTGTATGCAGCACTCAACATGAGTTCCATGAGTTCCACAGTCAAAAGTCTGTACTGTAAATGTGGGACTTAAAACTTTTCTTTTGTGGTGCCGCGAAAGGTTGTCTAAGGCTTTTACTCAACGAGCTATGTGCTGTGTCTCTGTGTACCCCCCCCCACCGCACAGCCTGAACACAGTATGTAGGCTAATAGACGCAGTGTATGCAGCACTCAACATGAGTTCCATGAGTTCCACAGTCAAAAGTCTGTACTGTAAATGTGGGACTTAAAACTTTTCTTTTGTGGTGCCGCGAAAGGTTGTCTTAGGCTTTTACTCAACGAGCTATGTGCTGTGTCTCTGTGTACCCCCCCCCCCCCCCCCCGAGCTATGTGCTGTGTCTCTGTGTACCCCCCCCCCCCCAGGCATGCTTCCTCATCTGAGTCGGCAGTTTCTAAATGAGCTGAAAGTGTCCTAATTGGAATCTGATAATGCTGGGATAGGTTGTTTTTGCACGTGGCTTGTCGTCAGATAAGAGGAGGTCATCTCGCAGGCGGAGTTCAGGTGAGGCCGTCAGTGGCTGAAGAGATACATTTGGCTTTTCTTTGTATCAGTATTGCTGTGCTAGAGTAATCGTAAACGATTGCTCTTTTAGACGTTTATATTCATGTATCGCTCCATATTTTGTTGTTATTGTCTGCCATAAAAAAAACAAAACTAAAAAACGTTACATTGATCCCACTTATTTCGCAGTGACATAGACCTGCGCTGCTGTACAAAAAATAATAATAGCACATCCGTCAGCCGAAGTGAAGTAAATAGCCCGTACAACAAGTGTGACCTCGCGTGTCAGGCATTGGTGTTTGTTCTAATGTGTGGTCACAGATTTGTTTATAGAACCACAGGGGCTATTTCATTATTATTTCCGATCTTGTTCAGTACTGTAGATGGTTTGCAGTGTCCAACCACACCACAAACAATATGTTCAGCCCCCCCCCCCCCCCACTGAAGCAAATGTGACACCACGCAGAGAGCTCTCAGTGTTCATAAAGTTCCTTTCAAACCCCAACAAAGAGGAAGCTGTTGATGCAGCAGCCCGGACGTGTGCAGCCTGCTGGCGCTGCGGCATGGTGACCGAGCTTGGACTGTTGACCTGGAAGTCTTTTATTTTTTTTTGTATCCGTGTGTTAAAACAAGCTGGGCCCCTTTGCCGCCGTGCCCGTTCCCCCTTCGGACAATCCCAACGTAACAATTGATGACACACTCGGAAGAATATCTAACCGTGGTGACTCATTCAAAAGCACACAGCTTCAATGACATAGTCCGGCACCACTTGTAGAGTGATGTCAACAACAAGGGTTGGGATTTTTCCCCCACATCCTGCCGGAACATGAACTCCTACAGGTTGATGACATACAGTTACTGCTAAAGTCTGGTCTACTTTGTCACTTTTGATTTTGTTATTCGGTGGAGAAATTAGTCGCTGACTGCATAACAGGAGCCAGCCTTTTCATCTTTTATTCATCCTTTTGTCCCCCAGCCATTGGACAATCCTGTCTTGTGTTTAAAGATGTATTGTCATCCATTTTCAAGGAGAGATACGCTTAAAACGTGGCCGAGAAGTAATCCGAATAAATAACTGAGTTGTTAGGAGGACACAGTGATGATTTATGTCTCCATCCCAGTATTACTGCATGCATATCTCCCTCTGTGCCAGCCCCGGAGAATTACCTGCATTATTTAGTCTGCACTCGCAGCGCAGCAGAGTGCTCGTGCTGTTTCCACGGTGATTAAAACTGTTGCGCCTCGCTAATTGACCAATGCATTTGTCGTGCAGCGGAGCATGTCTGTGTGCATTTATGGCGAGTTTATGACTCCCCGACGTGATTTGCATATCCTTCTTGCTATTTGACTTTATTTCACGATAACCTCCCTTCCTCCTCCCCCCCCTCATTTTACATAACAGACATGGATCTGTCTCTTCTACCCGCCTCCACCCTCTGTCTGTCCGTCGTGTCCTCTGCCTTGCATAAAGTAGAGCCAGGGCCGCAAAAAAACAGATCTTCTCTCTACATTACTGTTACCGTCGCCCGCTGTGGATGAGGCCTGCGATGGTAATCCTCCCTGACACTCCCTTTTCCAAATCGCGCCGTTTCATTTCCTCTGCGCTGGCTTTTGACCAAAATACCCACCACCACATCCACCACCCCTCTAATGCTCTCCTGCTGAAAGGCTCAGCCCTCAAATCCCTTTGATTATAATTCCAGAGACCTCTGTGCTGTCTTGCCTCTCTGGATCTCTTCTTTTGCATCGAGAGGGCCTAAAGGCCTCTGTAGTTTAAGCTTCATTCAAACTTAATGAAAAGTCCCAGCTTCTGCATGTAATGAAATGATCGAATCTCAAAGAAGAGGCAAAGAACTGTTTGCTGCGTTTTCCTCCGTGACAGTCTTGTGTAACTACCTGAGGCGGCCGATGACCGCAGCTCCGAGCTCTCTGACAACAGAAAGATTTAGGAGCGCTGTCTCCTGTTTTATTGAACCCCGCATCTCCTGTAACCTGCCTGAAATCTGCAAATACAGGACACTGTTTGGACAACAGTTAGGTAAAGTCGAGGTAATGGAAAACGATCTATATTCGGGACTAAAGGTTATTTTCCTATTTATGCGTGTAGGTTTGTTTTATATCCATTTCAAGGAAAGTAAACTATAGGGAAATACCGCGGATTGAGAAACTGACAACCTGTTATGGTACCCATTTAACATTTTATCCATGAGTCTGGTGTTCCTCCATTATTAAATCGGCTCTTTACAGCCTCCATAGATAATAGTGTCGTATAGAAGGTTTTAAAGGTCTGTGGGCTTACACTGCAGTTTGGATGAGGTGAGGTGCACACTGTGGAAGTAGCTGCATGTCTCTTTTTTTTTTTTTTTTTCTTCTCCTGCACTCTTCTCCTGGCCGATTCCTAACAGTGTAGTGTTGAGACTTGTCTGAAGCAGGAAGAGAACGAGCGCAATGGGAGCAAACCTTCCATTTGACAGGCAGAGTGGACTTAACGCTGGCTGGTTTCTGATTTCTGTTTGTGGTTGCCAAGGGGGGATTTTGTCAAAGCTTGCGAGTATACATTTAACTAGATGACCTGTTAGCACATCACAAATTACACGTGAAATGTGTAATTATTTACAGTTAAAAAAAACAGTCAAAGGGTGACCAGAGGGCTTGATGTGAGCTTGCCGCCAACCGGTCACTGTTTTTGTTGATTCCTCTTAGGGTTGCAGCGTTATATTAGTTTCAGGATTTAGTAAATGATGAAAATTGATGGTTATCATACCATGCTTAGTCGCCAGTATTGGAGAGAAACAAAAAACAAAACAAAACAAATCATTTTAAATGCATATTCCCAGTCTTCTTCCATAACGCATATGTCCTCATCTGGAATGACTATCTCTGTTTACACGGTCTGGTTAATGATTTATGAGATTCGGAGTGCAGGCAACCGGCCCAGTGAAGACCTGTAGAGCAGCAGCCTCGACGAGACTGACTGAATCACACTGGTTCATTATCGACACGCCGTTCTTATGCCTCTTATGCCCTCGCTGACGTTGGAAAAAGCTGTTTCTTTCTTCCCGCTCAGCCAACACGCTCCGTGGCCTGTTCTCTCTGGCGTAATTGCAGTCAAGTAGAGCTCACTGACCAGCCAGGGCTCCAGCGTGAAGCCTTTTGAAGTTTGGTCTAATCAGCGCCGCAGCTTCGGAGAGCTGGCGTTGAGGGGGCTGGTGCCTGTACTGTGTAAAGAGGGGCTGGGGGGGGGTGTGAATGCAAATGTAACCAAATATGAACATGGATTATTATTCCACACAAAGCAGCACTGTGGATACGTGCACCAGTCTAAAAATAGCCCCGGTTCACGAGTTGCTTGTCTGAACCTCTATTGTTTTTCCGTTTTTTTGTTTACTAGATTTCCTCCAGTGACGGCTGTTTTTTTATTTGTCTACTTTAGACAAGGTAGACTGAAAGAATTATCATCAGCTTCGTAGTCGCGTGTCACACTGGCCTCCCAGAGTCTTCGGGGTGTACCGAAGACTCTGTGGTCAGGATGAACTGCTCATGGTCCCTGGAGACCTGCCTTCGGCGGGCGTTAGTATGGCAGCAGACGCGGAGAGGATCCCTCTGATCTCTGCGCCGGACCAGCACAGGCCTGCTGCTGCTGCCGCACTCGCGTGCATCGCGTGACTGGCATCCCCCGGTGAGCCTCGAATGACTCCGTCAATTTTCAAAGCAATTCGGACAGACTGCTGAGGTTCAGCCGCGCGCGCCTGTCCGCAAGTGCTTCCATTTGTGAGCACCGAAAATCTCCAAAGGTTCCCCGGTGTTTTCACGGACGCGAGCGAGTACTGCGTGTCGGAGCTGTCGTGGCTGCCGAGGTCATTGTCCCCATCGTACTCGGTTTGCAAGCGCAAAAGCAATCGCGAAAGGGGCCGCGCTTCGTAATGGACACATTTATAGCCCACTTGGAGGAGTCGCTAACCTGATTTAGGTCACAAACAGCGGCTAGTGAGCCCGTGCCTTAGATTACATTACAGTAAGGGTGCCACTTATCCGGGCACTCATGTATCTGCGGAGGGAGGGAGGGAGGGAGGGAGGGAGGGAGGCAGCCTGATCGGTTCACCACACTTAGGAGCGCCGAGACCTTGACCTCAGAGCGGGGTTTTCACTGTTAGGACTCACCCATTACTTAAGTATGGGTTTGGTCAGAGCTGCATTTAGACCATTAAAAAACATTCTCCATAACCACTCACAGCCGGCACCGTTTGCCCTCAGAGGAGAGGAATGCTATATGTTAACCTCGGGCTGCTTTCTTGAAATGGTTTGCATTCATTGAGCGATATGGTTTCTTAAGCTGTGTGACGTGTGTGCTGTGTTCATAAAGCACAGATACATTCATGAAAACCTTTTGTAATGCTTCACTTACTCGGCTGATCCCTGGTCTTGTGTAATTACAAATCGGTGGCTATAGAATGTGATAATGTCTCGTACATTCAGTCTATTTTCAATCACTTTTTAAATGGATACTCTGATGTCATTTTATGCCATTCATTATTAGACGCTGTGAGCGTCCTCCCTAACCATTTTCAGGGATTTATCGTTGGAGCATGAAAATCAAAATGGCAACAGCGTTAAATGTTCGTGAGAGTGAGCTTGTTAATCCGAAACTGCACAAAAGTAATTTCCTGCTCAAGAAAATGAAAGCACTGACTATAACGAGGACAACAAATCCAACTTTGATGTAAATGGAAAATAAATCAGATCTCTCAGTATATTTGTATTGCCAACACATCACCCGATAATGTTCCCAGTTAATTAGCCCATATTTTCTCAAATTGAATACATAAAATCACAGTTTTCACTGTTTTTTTTCTCATTGATGATCCCATACCCTGACAATCTGTGACAGATGACTGAGAATACCAGCTACTATTCATATTTGAGCTGATTGTTCAGAGGCTTTTTTATATTTTGCTTCCACTGTTTGTGCAAATGGTAACTGACTCCAGTGTCACCGCTGTTCACTTTTGGAGATCTTGCACAGACTATCGGCATAAATCGAACATGGGTTCTCATTGATTTGGTATTGTGTGGAAAGCAGGTCAGGTCACACAAGTAGTTTTTTTTTTCTCTCTCTTCCACAGTATAACAACTGTAAACCAGGCATCCACAGCTATCTGCACACCAACCGGATAAAAACATTTGTCCTTTGATAGTATACAAAAACTCAACACAGCCTTAGTGTTCTGAATAATCCTTTAATAATCTTAAAAAAACCTTCAGTTTTCAGTATGTCGTTATCTCAGAGGTTGGTGGACATGGTCTTTCGTGAATGCCTCTGCTGGCTATATGCAAAACCTGTATTTGATATCTCATTGAACCCTGATGTTTCATATTTAACTTTAATCACGATTTTATGGCCATTATGCTCGATTAGTCTGTATTATGCATGGAGTGATGGATGAGAGGAATCCAGTGGAGAGTACTGACAGGGCACACACTGCGATGGGATTGATTGGGGAATATTTATTGGCCTCACAAAGGCATATGGAAGTGGTACGGCTGCAGAGGTGCAGAGCAGAGGCATGAATAAATGAATTAAAAAACCTAGATGCCTACAAATGAGGTAAAGAAAACAAAACAAAAAATCCTTTAACCAATTAAGAGTGTAGTGAAAATGACAATTATGTTTTATTTTGGTTTCCTTAAATGTCATCTGGAAATATATGTTGTTTTACATCAAAGCGTTGTCTTATCAGTTGCATTAATCTCTATTGATTTTCTTTTCCTATTATCCCTATCCTTATCCCTTGTCCAATCCAGCTGGGTTAACCATCCTAAAAATGGAATGTGTGCTGCTGAAACATGTCAGACAGAGTAGCCCTCAATGTGTCTCACAGTAAAAACAGCTTTGGCAAGCAGAAGTGTCACCGGTGGGTCTCTCTTCTCTCGCAGAGCTCCCAGAGAACTGGACGGACACGAGGGAGACCCTGCTGGAGGGCATGGTGTTCCAGCTCAAGTACCTCGGGGTCACGATGGTTGAGCAGCCCAAAGGAGAGGAGCTTTCTGCGGCTGCCGTCAAGAGGATAGTGGCCACGGTGAGAGACGCCTTTGCACACTTTAAGCAGCAAAGACACACACACGCACACACGCCTTTATGGAGGCCACACAACAAACTCTCGTCAACACAACAGTGTTCAGAATATTTTTTTTTTCCACTTGCAAGAATGGGAAATAATATTTTCTCCCCATCATCACCTCAGCCACCACCGCCACCCGAGGCCCAAGTTGACATTTAGAGGAGTATTCAATTAGTTTGGACATTGTTGGGGCATTGTGTAGCTCAGTCAGCTTTATCATGGTAGGAAAAAAAATGCATAGTGTTATTGGACCTGGCAGCTCAGTGGACAATGAAGTTAGCAGTGGCAGCGTGGGATCCTTGGTGCACAGGGATGTGGGGAGATTAGTGGGAGATTATTTTAAACATGTCTTCTTGTATAATTGGTGGACTTAATATTTTGTCAGACCATACTTAGAAAAGATGTAATTGCGTCATCAAAGCACATGCTCTTAAACTGGTTTAACTCTAAATTAAATATTAATTTGCATTTTGACTTGTTTAAAATAGCATTTAGTTCCTTAACATGAACCTCACTCTCTCTCTGACTGTCTGTCTGTCCGTCTGTCTTTTTTATTTCTTTATTTTCTCTTCCAGGCCAAGGCGAGTGGAAAAAAACTTCAGAAAGTCACGTTAACAATTTCCCCACGAGGAATCATCCTTTACGACAGTGCCTCCAACCAGCTGATAGAAAACATCTCCATATACAGGTCAGTCCTCGTCCAATTCCTCAGGCAGCGGTTAATGTGTCTCACACATAGCGTGTCCTGAAATCACCTGGGCAGCTCTCGATTGACAAGTGTGTGTGTGTGTGTATGTTTGCGCGTGTGTGTGTGTGAAGAGTAGACGTCCATAAGTAGTAGTCTCATCAGCCTCCTCCCTCGTGGGACTCTCTCATAACGGTTTGCCTGAGCTTTCTCCTCAGGTGTGTCCAAAACACACACACACACACACACACACACACACACACATCTCCTGTAGTTAATGTAGACAGATCTCATTGCTTGCCATAGCCTGCACCCTTGACTCTGACACACCTCCCCTGGCCTCGAGCCTGCGAGCAAAGCTTGAACCACTTTTCTAAAATTCCACGTTCATGAGTCCACGTATCGAGGCAAGATGGGACTTTCCCGTCGCTCTTCTTAACATGAATAGCCCCATGTTGAATAATGCTGCGTGAGAGCTTGCAGATTGATCGTCATCAGTTTTCTCCAAGTTGTCCTCGAACAGTTTCATCGACGAGTTGCCTTCAAAGACCGTGTCTCCTGGCTCTCCAGGGTCACCTTGGGATGCCGAGCTATTACAGAGAGAGAAAAAAAAACCTCACATGCTTACCACCTGCTCAACTTTGCATCACTCGTGATCAGATAGCTGCTTTCTAGCTGTGCACGTTGGAGCCAGTCCCTTAGGTTCTCAGCATTTATCTATATTAAAAATCTACTCTCTAATCACTGGACTTTAAGATTGAACTTGAGTAACCTTTCCACCCAAGGTCCACCAGTGGCAGGATGATTGATGTCACTTTCTTGTTTTAAGTTAAAATTAAGTCAATAAGATGCCTGTGGGCTATAGCTGGCTATCCTATTCAAGTCAATACTCAATCGGATAATCCCTGTATTGATATATATTTTTTTGTATATAGCGTTACAAATCCTCAAAATGTTTTTTTAATGACGTAAAGGATTTAGCGTTCAATTTCAGTAGACTGATGATTTGATCTTTTTAGGGTTTTCTGATATTCCCATCTTTCTTATTTCTTCCTGGCGGTGTGCTTTGGATTGAAATGGGATATATATTGAAAAGTGTGACTGGGAAGTTGTAGCTTAAATAAGGTTCCTGTCCTTATGAGCTGTTTAGCAGCTGCTGCAGCAACTGTTGGTGGTGGTGTGGGTCAAACCAGCTGGCCTAACTACTTCCCATTCACCTGTCTACTTCGGTCGGAAAACTTCTACAATTATTGTTTCAGGTGTACAGCTGATGTCTTAACGTCCCTGTTAGGGTGCATGAAAGCCCCCCCCCCCCCACACCCCCTCCTATATGATGCCATTTAAATGCAGCACTGATCATGTATTCTGTCATTTGGGGATTAAGCTGTATGTAAATAGAACCGTAATTAAAAGGGTGACTGGGTGAGGTGAGTCCGGCTTGTAACCCCAGGACGGTGGGAAGTCATAAAGCAGCCGGTTGTGTGTCAGCCTCCATTGGAGCTGTCCTCCCCACACATCTGCTGAGAAGATGGACGGCCAATAAAAGACGCAGCTCCGCCGAGACAGCCAATTTCCCTGACGTTTTTGCCCAAATGTTTTTCTCCGAGTCTTGGCTTTAGCAGTGGGGACCGCAGCTGGGATTCTCCAAGTCCTCCTAACATGTACTCCCTCACTTTTACATATTTGTTCAAAAACAATGTTTTCACTCGTTTTAGTGTTGGTGGAGCGTGTGACTATGACACAGTGTAGTTGGATTGCGTGGTTGCTGGAGAAAAAAAAAACTGATGGCGGACAGTTCTTATAACCTTTCTCCTCCATCATCTTGAGGATGCCCTCCCCATACTGGCCAGTATGACCGTCCCCGTTAGTATCAGCGCAATGATGACGTGATGATCAAACAGTGGAGGAAAAGGCAATTTGTGAAGCATTAGAGCTTCATTGTGTGTGTGTGTGTGTGTGTGTGTGTGTGTGTGTGTGTGTGTGTGTGTGTGTGTGTGTGTGTGTGTGTGTGTGTGTGTGTGTGTGTGTGTTCGTGTCTCAAGGTTGTTTAACAGGTGGACACTGTGAGAATGTGATACAGTGTTGTGTTTAAAAAGTGGAAAGCGGTGGCGTGCGTTGCAGCACACTCCACTCGGTTCAATCGCGTGACATTGTTCAGCTTTGTACCTGCGCACAGCTGGAGAGTGTGCTTGATCACGTGTAGAAAAGTGTGGATGTGAGTGCAGCTGGCCTTAGGAGCCCATGTGATTATTATTTTTTCTGTAATAGATTTTTGAGAAATGCTCGAACACTTTTAATCAGATATCTGCGCTGGCTTAAAGGCTTAGTGCAAATTAAGTTGCATGAGGGCCCCACTTGATCTCCATTAAGTCTTTGGGCATTTATTAAAGTGTGTGCATCTGTGTGTTTTTCTTTCAGAATATCATATTGCACGGCAGACAAGATGCACGACAAAGTGTTTGCCTACATTGTCCAGAGTCAACACAATGAGACTCTTGAGTGTCACGCCTTCCTCTGCACAAAGAGAAAAATGGTGAGTAGAAGAGTTTGCGCAGTTCACTGTCTCAGAGACAACCGCTGTGTACACAAGTTGGACGTTTATACCACGGACTCCAATAAAGGGATCCTGGTTTACCCTTACCTTGTGTAAATGTACACTCAGAGTTTACACAGAGTTTAAAACCACCTTGATCTAACGATTGGATGAAATGTTATTTGGCTTATTACATAAATTCTTTGGTTCTTATTCCTCAAAATTTTTTCATAATAAACCACATGTTCACACAGTGGAACCATTATTGGGATAACTGGGAAAGGGGGCCGAAAAACGCCATATCGAATGAAATGCGGTCTATGCCAGATACACCTCTGGCCCAACATTAGAGGTTCTCTAACCCAGTGTTTAAATGTGGAATGCCCTGTGATGATCAATGAAAAGAATAACCAAATCTTGATGGAGACCACAGGCACACACACACAAAACATCCAATAAAGCTCCATATGGAGAGGGTACAATATATGTGGTATATTTCCGGAAATTCATTTGAGGAAGCACAATACTTATGATGTGTAGGTAGGATGCAGTGCAACTCATCTTGGCTCTAACCCATTCAATTTCGGGGCAAGAATCTGCAAAATCTGTACAATAAATTTCAAGCCACATCCAGGGGTTGCTTATCGACGCATATATACTGCAAATGGCCCTTGAACACAAAGCCAGGTTCCTACCAGTACCTCTAAAGTCATGTCTACAATGCGTTACATTTCACCCTTCCTTGATCAGGTGCAGTGACTTTTCATCATTGTGAGGTTGCCTGGCAACTAGCCTGATTTAAGTTAATACATGGCCCCCTATTAAATCAAGAATGGTTGGTTTTACCCTTCATGAGCACGTGGAGTAATAAGCGTTTCCGGGAGTTGGATGTTGTTGCATCTGGACAGAGGCAGGCTTTCTTTTGTTTCCCCTTAATCCCAAGTTATTTGGCTAATGACTCTATTTATTTGGCTACTGGCTTTAAAAGCAAAGAATACGGATTCCCATGTCCAAATATCTCCTCACTGCCATTGTTCGCGTACAACTGAACATATTGTGACCGATAACAGGCTACTTACAGATGCGTTCATGCTTCATATTTTTTCTGTGGATAATTCTGTATGCAGGCATTGTGTTCAGCTTTTGCTCCTGGCGGTGTGTCGCAAGCAGTTTATGTAGATGTGTGCACAGAGAACTGTACTGAACGTTTACAAGTATCAAGTCAGAATGCCCGGGTGAGAACACGAAGGGCGGGGAGGCTCTCATCCCTCTCTCCTTGCATTCTCTCCATCCCAGGAGGTTTGGAGAACGAGTGAACCACTCCCTCCTCTTCCTTCCCCACACTAATTTAGTTCTGGCCAAAAGGCCACATATCCTCCCAGTTACATAAACAACACGTCATGGAGCATGTGCATTTGTCCTCCTCCACTTCGGAGTGTGTGAAGAAACGCGTTGTTTTAGTGGCCAGTTCCTCCTTTTATCACGGGTTTGTGGTTCCTTGACTTCCCGGAGTCGTCCTTCCTGCGCGATGCGATGTGCATGAGTGTTATTCATCATTTTGATCTTCTGTCACTGCATCTCACCATCTGTCTCTCTGCTTCCCACTAACAGGCCCAGGCGGTAACCCTCACGGTGGCTCAGGCGTTCAGAGTGGCATTCGAATTCTGGCAGGCTGCCAAAGAAGGTACGCATGGTCGCCCCTGACGACCAGAATGTGACTGATGAGTGAAAACATCCCTCTCTCCCCCTTCCCCCCCACACACTCTTGTTATTCTCTTCCGCTTACTGTAAACATACAGTATACAGCGATTATATCTTTTTTTATCCTGAGCTTTTGAAGGTGGCATGGAAACTTAACATATTTGGTGTCTCTCTGGTTTCTTGACACCTTTGCATGGATCGTGTGAACTAATGGCGATCTCTTTGGCGATCTTTGGCCAGTCCTGCTCCATCACTTTTTCTCTCTCACACACACACACACACACACACTCTCACAAACCGTAGATGAAAAATTCCCCATTAATTGGACCCCCCACAGAAGTAAAGTGGCCTCGCAGAATGCAGAGAGACCTGTTTTAGTCGTGTGATGCCTCTTAATTACAAGGAGCTCAGTCATGGCTAAAATCCCATCTAGGTATCGACGTGGGCAGGTGGTATCAAGGAACTGGCCTGGGGCAGAGGTGACTGAAGCACATTAGCTCTGATACCCCTACAGGCCTCAGATGTGTGAGAGCTGGGACTTTCCCTCTAAATATTTCCTTTTTTCCCCCCAAAAATGTCCTATTCTGCCTCATGACGTTTATGTCTCTGTTTCATGTCAAAAACGAAAGGCTTTGGACCTCTTTGAATTCGAGAGCACCCTTGATAGTGGAGCACAGCGAGGAGATAAGAGGGCAATCAAAGGGCTGTGTGAGGATGGTGTCACACACACACACACACACACACAGTTGCTTGAACATGCTCAGCAGAACACGCATGTAATTTACTGCATGTATGACTCCAGTGTAAAGGAGCAGTTCTTGCCACATCATTTTAGCCTGCGCATCTCCACCCCTCCTCCCATTGTCCGCCTCTTCACATGCACGTTGACTTGGTGCTCTTTGAATTTTTGGATCATCCATTGTGGCTGGCGTTCTTATTTTGCACCTGGAACCCTTAATCCGCCTCACCCCCCACACCCGTGGAGTCAATTTATTTTAATTTTTTTGCCTCCTCTCCTCCCCCCGTCTTTCCGCACTCGCCTCTTTTTATTATATAGGAGTGAACAGGAGGCAAAGGAAAGGGGGGGATGGGTATCGGAAGGGAGGGCAGCAGAGGATGAAAGAGAGGGGTGCTGGGTTGGCGACTGTGTGTGTGCGCGAGAGAGAAAGGAAAATGATTGTATATGTGTGTCAGTGTGAGCTCCCCCCCCCCCCCCCCGGGCCCCCCCCCCCCCCCCCCCCCGGCAGGTTCAGTGTCAGTGCCATTGATTCCGTCTCCCGTGGAGGCGAGCTGGTTTATTCAGTCACACAACTCGCTGTGGGAGAATTCCCACCACCTCGTTGCTCTCTCCACATATCTAGCCCTTCCTTTTGTTCTGCCCCCGTGTTTAAGAATGTTTGTATGTGTGCGCGTGGATTACTTTTCCTGGGATCAAGGCCACAGGCTCCCCGCCCCACGCCTCTTCACTTGGCTGTTTTTTTTTTTTCGTTTTTTTTTATAGCTGAATATTAAATCTGCACAAATGAGTGCCCGCTGCCTGCTCGCTCTGTAACCTCACTCGTCTTCTGTAAGACTTTACCGCCCCATCCTGTTCTCCCTTTCCCCCCGATCGTCGCCTCTCTGTGTCTTTCGTTTTCAAGGCGATTCTCACATCCCTTTTAATTTGCCAAGCTGGTTTCTCCGGGTTCAGTACAGTGTCGCTGATCACGGAGAACTGATGCCTGGG
Source organism: Colistium nudipinnis (assembly GCA_016785305.1). Lineage (NCBI taxonomy): Eukaryota > Metazoa > Chordata > Actinopteri > Pleuronectiformes > Rhombosoleidae > Colistium > Colistium nudipinnis. The sequence goes on along the minus strand of JAFBJU010000703.1, from coordinate 655,626 downwards.
TAGTAGGGCTTTGTAAGGGGATGAGAGACGGAGATGTTTCTTATTTTTTTCAAAATGAACTTGTGGCATTCTGTCGTGTGGCATGGAAGAAGAAAGTGAGATGTGAAGAGGAAGAAAAATCCTTTCGAGTCTGTTTCATTAATGTTACAAGCTCCCCGAGGATCGGGGCAAGAAAGGGGGGGGGGGGTTATCTCTCTAGTTTGCTGTGTCTTTTTCTAACAAACTTCCCCTCCACCACCCACAGTGGTTCTCCACAGCCCACCACACATTCCTGACCCACATTCCTCCATATATTACAGCTGCTGCCTTTGTTCATAAATATCTGTTCATAGAATATTCCCTGTAAACGCTTTGAACTCGCACATGTTTAGTTTGGCTCCGTGTTTATGCGGCGTTTTTCACTCCGGTGAGACCGAGAAGCACACACTGGAAAGGCCAGGGGGAGAAAAAAAAAAAGTTACCTGGGGAGTACCTCGCCATCACTAAGCTACCTGGGCTCAAGGGAAGTGACGTGTTTTTATGTTGTGTGTTTTTTTTTGACCAAGGATAGTCTCGAGCAACAAAAGTTGCAGCATCTTGGCCCCTTGAATCAACACACTAGTGTTGTAGGTTTTGTGGGGGGTTTTTTGTTTCTCTTCTTGATTTGTTTGATCATTTACCTTCGCAACAAGGGGGGAGTGTCCTACTATTAATACAAGAAAAATTGCAAAAAAAACAAAAAACGTTTTATTCTCAATTTAAAATTTGAAATGTATTTCATTAAAGCAGGAAATCCCCTTTTGCCTATGCTGGTATTTTTGACAGCTCCAGATGAGTTTTATTTTCATGTGGCCATGAGGGGATGTTCAGAGATTTAGATTAGATTTTTTTTTTTGTAAATGTTTTTGGAATGCTTGATGATAATGACCTTTTTGAGAGATCATTTTGACAAAAAGCGAATGATATTTGCGCCCGACCTTGTACAGGAAGCACAGGAAAACACACACGCCTAGCCTGTCCTCACGACATAATGCGTGCCACGCAAAATGCCACAACTCGACATGAGGATTGCCTCATGTTCCTGCGCAAGATGTGGCTCTACTATGGACGTGGATGTTGCAAAACACACGGAGAGAAAGAGGGAGCGCAGTGTTGTGCACAAAATACAATCACAGCTGTTGTCTTTGTGACCAGTGACTTTGTGAAACTGCTGTCTTGGCAGGTGCAAGCATTTCAGAGCGAGTCTATCGTCGGACCCAGATGCCCCACTCCTCAGTTTCAGATCCGCACTTACTGTAACTTTCTGTTGTATGAGTTTAGAAGGTGTGTTTCTAAGTCTGGCAGTCGGACTGAGTTATGGCGTTGCCTGCCGTTTTTACTTCTGCTAATTTGGTGACTTGCATTACATGCTTGGTTAGTTTCTTGAAAACCTAGCAGTCCACATTCGGACGTTGGTTGTAACTTCCTCAATCAGATCGTGATCGACTTCGTTGACAGTTTTTTTTTTCTTCTTTTTTTCTCCCCCACCGCCACCCCCCGGTTCCATGGCGAACAGACAAGGAAAAGCGGGCGAAGTCGGGTTCCGTTGGCGAAGGAGCCAGCAACTCGCAGTCGGAAGGCTTGGCCAGCCTGGGCAGCCTAAAGGAAGGAGGTGAGTCATGGCATCTCCCTTTCCCTCTCTGTCGCTGCAACCGTAGGCTCGGGGAATGTGGGAGTATTCAGCCACGAGTCCGAGGTTGGCCTGTATGAGGCTGCAGGTCAGCTGGCAGCCATCTACGTCCGCTGTTCTTCCTCACTGACGTCCTTACAGTGGGCAGCGAATGACGATTTGAAGTGATTACGTCTGACGATAAGGCTAATGATGGCATTCTTTTTTTTACCTTTATTTTAATGATATATATATATATATATCAACACCCACTTGTCGTGTGTTGTGGATCCCTACAAAAAAAATAAAAAATCTCGCCCTTGTCTGACTGTGTTGTGGTTTTATGATAATGTGGGGAATGTCCATGGAAGCGCGCTCATGTTCTGCCTCGGTTTGTTTGTGTCAAGGGCAGGAGCGAGGCTCACATTTTCCATGACCCAGTTGCTCCGTCAGATTGTCTTAAGATTGCAGGACTTCAGGACACGCGCCATGCCTCCTAAACATGCATTGTGCCAGGCAACCTTCAGGCATGACTAGCTCCACATATTGTCCACAGCCTGGGATGACATGGGATCCGGATCATCCCATTGCTAGTGGCTCAGCGGATGTTCACTTACTCCTCATAATGCTCTTGTCTTTGTCTCTTTGTGTCCGGTCCTGCCTTTTTCCTGTCACACTTTGTATGGCAACGGCCACTGTTACCTGATCTTTTGGGCATTTGAGCGACTGGTTGAGACAGGGGGAGGGGGGGGTCAGGGACTCACAACATCTAAAAACATCAGCTTTGTACTGAGCTTCCTGCTCTGCTAAGCCGGGAGGCCTCCAGCCAGAGAGGGATCTCTCTAAATCTGTTCTTTGGGGCCGTGGCCCTGGATGTGTAGCATTTTATGACCGACACAGGTTTTAAGGATGATCCCTAGTGAGAAGACGGACTCTGACACAGATTCTGCGTACGTGGGCTTGGTGTGCCTTTTTGGACAAACATTATCCCGCCGACCTTTGTGTGGGTCACGTAAGTTGCCAGTGGGCAGGATTTCTGAACAGCAAATTGGCGTAATTGTACAGCGGCGTAATAGGCAGTACTGTAGACGCATTGAAGAGGGCCTTTTGAAACGGGCAGAGCAATTTATTCTGCCGACGGAGGTTTTCACTGCCAGCCCTAAAGAAGTGGTCGGGGACAGCGGAACTTCAGTGGTGTCGGAAGGTTACATTTATGTACCCTTCACTGTGGCAGATCAAGTGGCATGCCACTGAGTCAGAGGGACTCTCGGGATCGGTGGCGTTGTCGGGGGTGATTCAGCTTTATTCACGAGACATGATACTTTCAGCGATCTCCCAGCGCCAGAGATCTTGTACACGGATACAAAGTATCAATACCGTTCCCGAGTTAGTCTTGATTGTTAGATTTGACCTGCTTTTGTATCTTCCTATTCACGGTCTGATCACTGTGTATAAAATAACAAATCTAGTTTCAAAAAGTCCTTGACAGCTGGAACGTTTGAGGATTTTTAGCTTGAAAATGTAATCATTTGGATTCATTTTCACCAGAGCAACAATTTGACAAATGGACACATTTTGGTAGCGCTTGTTAAATGGGCCAGCTTGGTGTTTACTCCCAGAGTCCGCAGCAGCCTTAACTTCAAGGCCTTAACATCAAATGAGCCTTGCCCTCCGTCTCCGCCATGGATGGCTGTCCCGGAATATTACCTCCTCTTAGAACAGCATAATACTACAAATGCCTTTTAGCCGATGTTGACAGAGAGGACAGGTTGGAGGGGAATTGCTTTTGCTCGCCGACTCTGATGTATGTATGAGCCAGTCGTTTGAAGATCCCAGACATTGACGATAAGGTCGGTCAACTCGCGGCATGGGAGTGCGTGCATAACGAAGTTATCGGAAGAGGGCATCGATGTTTTGCTGTACTCCTTGGGTCCAAAGACGAGTCGAGAAGAGAGCGTCGCGACATATCATTGACACGCATTCATCATTAGTATTCATCTCCTGTTGCAGATCGCCGGCGTCCTCGTGGTTACACGTTCGAGGCACGCCCACTTATCACAGTCCAAACATGGCTGCGTTAATGAGACGCATTAGACACTCGGGAAGGGAAAAAAAGGACCCTAATGGCGTTGCATTACACTCTGTGCTGCTGTTTGCGGTTGCATGAGCGCATGATAATCACAGGAGCCCATCAAATGGTTATGATCATTATTATGATAGCCACCGTTATTGAATACTTCAAACTACATAAGACTTAAATGTGATGGGAGATTTGAACGGTCACAATTTGAATTTGAAAGCGAAACGTTTTTTTTTTCTTCTTCTTTCGTCTCATATTGCAGAGGTGGCCACAGGGAAGCTTCTGGACTTTGCCGAGGGAGCCAACGCGGCACAGGTCCACTCAGGAACAAAGCAGGCGGACTCGGATCCCTTTATGGCGCATAACCATGCGACAGAGAACAACAATACTGTATGGGTAAGGCAGAAGTCAGGCTGGTCTGTAGCTCTTTAGGCCTGAAAAGAAGGATACAAAGCAGGGAACGCCGATTGACGGGGGGAAATGTCTGTCATACCTGAATTTCACAGAAGTGGGTTCTGCAGCGGTGGAGTTGGACAATAGCCGATTGAACATAGGTGACCTTATCAAATGGTCACATAGCTAGAGAGGGTGTGGGGCTGCGAGTAGACCAGATTAACCCCCTGAGACCATCGCAGGGTAGAGAGAATTGGCCAGGGGGAGACTGTGTGTGGGTGCGAATGAGTGTATTGACATCTCACATACAAGCATTGTTTACGAATGTTACCTCGAGGCATGAACTTCAACTTGAACTAACGTTTGCTCTTCGTGGCAGGAGTTGGAGGACGGCCTGGATGAGGCTTTCTCAAGGTGAGGACCAAAAAAAAAAGCCTAAGTCACTCTTAGACAGCCACACATGCTGACGCTATGGAAATAGCCACCTGCGGTTTGGGTTGCTCTCACAATAATCACCGGCTCACCCCTTGGTGCACTCCCACAGACGGGAGACGGGCTCAGTTTACAGGCCCTGGCAGCGCCAACACCCTCCCTGAGTCCCGCTGCTTTGGTAGGCTCCATTTGCCATCATCTCGGGGACCCACATAGTGATTTCATTTGAGCTTTGGGAAGCCTGTGATTACCAGTGGGTGCTGCTGAGGGACAAATTGCTTGGTATTCATACCACCAAAACCACAGCAGAGTAACTTATTTTGCATTGTAGTAGCACAATGGGAGAGACCGAGCAAAAGAGTTACTCTCTCAAAAGTTCCATGTTGACAGGAAAGCTCTGCAGACGTCGTCAACAAACTAATCAGAATGTAGCTGGAGTCCAGAGTGAATGGTGTTTCCATTCACCGTACATCACAGCACTCGATGAAACCGGTGGCCTGCTGTCCCGTTTACTGCTATTTATACTGGACTGCCACAAAATGCAATCCACCCCATATTAGTGTATTAGTCTCCTTTGGCCTTTAATTTCTCTGCTAATTGGACGGTAGTCTTCCTATTCTCTCACTTACATTCGGTGAACGGGAGAATGGGCTCCACTGGCTCCCTAATCAAGCGCTAAGAGGCCATTTTAGCACCGTTATCAGATTGATGTCTGTTTGCACGCAGTGTAATTACACCTTTAATGCGGTTCATCTTCTGCTCTGCGATTAATGAGGATGCTCCCGACATAAGCAGAGATGCGTCCACGTGTGGATTTTTTAAATTGGAGGCAGTGCAGGGCCCCTCCTGAGAGTCACGCTGATGTCTAAGTCGACGAAATGAAGCAGTAACATGAGACAATTCAATTTAAGGCAATTCGTGATTATGTGAGTGAGAATATGATAGCGTATTGTTCTGTTCTTATTGATCATTGGACTGAGAAAGGGTTTTATCAAGTAAGATCCTACAAAACCATTATTAATTAGGCCCCACATTGGTTGACTGTCTATAACGGTCATTAAGCATGAGAATCAGATGCATCATCCACAGTGCTTCCTCCTTTTTCTAGTCACAGACTCACACGCACCCATGCTCACACACACAATTCTGCTTACTCACTGCATCATCAAGGCTCGAAATCGTTCTTTCGAAGTTTGAGTTCCTCAGTTCAGTTCCTCTTTTTATTTTTGAATGAGTGGCATCTTCTGTATATCTAAGACGATCTTAGGTAAACTGCAGAGTGCTGATAGTGTCCGTTGCTATTCGAGTGGCTGCACTGCCACCTGCTGGCTGAGGCGGAACACCCTGAAGGGTCCGTAATGTGGAAAACAAAAACGTATATACCTATACGCTTGTTTTTTTTTGTCATGCAGAGAAAAAGTTGACCTGTTTTCTTACCCTGAGGTTATGACCCCATGTAGGTCAATTATGTCCCCAAGTGTTGGGGGGGCCTAAAGTCAAACGTTTTTTTACCAGGTAGTTGAGAACAACTGTTGCCTGATCTGTGATGTTTCCTTTGCACCCCCAGCCGCAGTCTGGATAGCTTTGAATCCTACTCAGGTAACAATATCATACATGGATCTAGTGACTTCCACCTCATTCTTCCATGGTCAACCCAACATTCACGCCCGCTCATCCGCCTGGATGTTGGTGTCCAACCAGATTAATTAGGACACGTGTAGTTTTGCATTTTCTTGTAAAGCCATACACCACTAACATGCCTTAGCCCAGAACCTCTGTTTGACTTAATTTAAAGTCGTTCGAGAGTTTGCTCCGTGAGAAAAAAGCCAAGGAGCCTGAGTAATCCTCCACTGTGTCCACGTTTTTCATCACAAATGTCTTGTTTGTGTCTGCATTACGCGCAGCTCCGTTGGCACCATGTCATTTAACGAAAGATGTCATGATGAATGAGTGTTTTGTAAGTAATGTAAGTTTAACAATATTTGTATGTCAGAGTCATTGATTTATCGAAAACAAAAGGGAATCTTGCCATTGCCACGTTTGGTTTTGCTTTTGGCATGATTTTCCTCCATCGAGAATAAGAGTGCTACTTGGAAGCGTCCATGTTCATGTCCATACTTTGTGTACACATTGTGCCTACCATTGTTCAATATCATTTCGAGTGCCCTGCAGTGATTCTTATAACAGTCTATCAACGCACTGACTGATAAGCTGTGTCTCCTTCTCTGCTCCTCTAGACTCGCTGAGTCTCGCACTAACCCCCAGGTCCTGGACATTGGGGTAAACCCTCAGGACTTCAACACTGAAGAGTGCCTGTCCCCAGGCAAATGGGACCAAGAGGACGCAGACTTTGCCGCACAAAAAGACACTTTCGGGTGCTAACGTGACGCTTCCGTAGAGAAGGGAAAAACAGGGAAAGATGAGGGAAAACGGTGGGGAAGTGAGGAAGGAACGGAAAAAGACGTCATGGGTGAGACATGGGTGAAGTCTCCCACCTCCTCCCTCCTGCCAAGTCCTCTCAGTGGCGTGGCCTAGTGCCTGTCTGATGCTACTGCATCCTCCCAACCAGAGATGGAGAACATGAGCCGGCTGCTCACAGTACAGGCCAAAGCAATACGAAACCAATATTTCACTTTTCTATTGAAAACATGCAGTTATTTAATGTTTGTTACAGAGTCAGTGTATTACTCCCTTATTTGTGTCTTGTTTACCCGCTTAACATTTGTAATGTGTTTGTTCATATGTCCTTGTGTACATTGTGCACAGAAAGTGCGTGTATGTGTACAGCGTGTAAATGTACTGAGATGTGAGAATAATGAGGAGCTCAGTGTGGAACAGTTTATTAGGTGAGTTAAAGGTCAACAAGAGTCTGCATATTTTATTCACTTAAAGATGGCAAAAAAGTCCCTTAATTAAAGGCTAAAGGTCACTGGTGAAGTCCACTGTAACACCAGTTCTTAAATTGTGCAAAACAAACATGTTACTACCTATGTGTTTTAAGGCGTTAGCCTTTGGTTGGGCAACAAAAGCTTTAAAAAATGTGTACATGCTATGGTCAAAGAGTGTATGTGTGGAAAAATGGATGAGAACACGATGACAATCTTTTCAATGTTTTCCTTTTAATGCAAAAATATGTTTTTGCACTCTGCATTCATCCATCTTTAAAAGCACACATCTCATGTAGGGGAATCTAATGCATCAAACCCATTTTTCCGACTTCTACACAGTGCCTCTTTTCTCTCTTCCCCTGGAGTATAAATGTTTCATCGTTTTACAACTCTGAATCACAGTCAATTCTGCTGCTTTGACGGAAATGATCAGTCATAGACAAGTCTCAGGTCCAAGGTCAAGAAGTTTGTTTTGTTTTCCTTTGACCTCACAGTCCTTGATCATGTCAACAAGCCTCATTCAAGAACTGTGGTTCATAGTTGCATAAACAAAACATGAAGTTCAAGGGGGTGAGTATGTTATATTGGCGCTCTACCCCTGTATGTTAAATTATAATTTTGCTTTCAATTTTGTAGTTTTTCTTTCCTGGGTAAGGTCTCGTGTTGTTTTTGGCATTTTGGTTACATATGAATTTAATTTAATTCATTAATTTACATTAAAATGAAAAAAGCTGTATGTTTGGTGATTATTCATTCCAGCTGTTTTTTTTCTTCCTCTACACTCGGTTGCTTTAATGCCTAAAGCTTCATAATGTTATTTCAACATCTGGTTGTTATTGTACTTTCAGTCTCAGAGGAAGTGTATGGTCTATCCTTACCTGTATCTGTTCTAGCTGACAACTCTCATCCCCAGGGAGAATTTCTTTTGTAAGTTCATGTGTTTTGTCTGAAACACGATTATTATACAGTATATCTATGCAACTGCCTAGACGGATTCAAAGACACATGTAGATGTTTTTAAACGGAACAAATAATGTGTCCACAAATTCTGTTTTAATTTAAGACCGAAGCCTTTGTGTGGTGGTCAAGATAAGGATCCTGAGGTTCCACAGAGCAGACTTATAACTCCAACCACAGCAGCTACTCGCACAATACAGCCCATCTTGATCTCCACCCTTCCATTCCCTTACCAACAGTAAGGAGTAATAACTCATTGTATTTGATCATCAAGGTAAGATAATCCTTTATTGTCCCACAGTGGGGAAACAACTACACCTAACTGTGGACATACATTCTTCAGATTGTCAGATTCCATGACGGTGGTGGTGTGGCAGGTCAACAACAGGATGCAAGCAACAGTTTCTTCGGGAGTGTGTGGAGAAGCTGAGAGAGAAGCTGCAGGTGGCGCCGATCTCCAAAGTGCTCAGCCCGAGAGAGGATGTGACAGAGGTGGTTGGTAAAGAGCTGCAGGGCTTCTGGTTGCCTCCCTCCGACACCTTCCTCTCCGTGCCCTCCCAGAAGCTCAGTAAAATGGCTGTCGGGGTCACAGAGGCTGATTTGGATCGTGTCTCCGCAGCTTTGCTCAGTGGAGGCCATCAGGGGACCTTCTCCCGCTCCATCAGAGAGAATGTCTGGTCCAGAGTGTCCAGGAGAAGGTCAAGCAGATGCCGGGCAGATATCAGGCACCCAACCAGCGGATCTGCTGGTGTTGTTCAGGCCGAAACCACGTATCCTGAGGATAACCAGGGATCCAGCTGCTGAAGCTCTTGCTAAGCTGGGCTTGGATCCATTACTAGAACGTGTGGTAGCAGCTCTGCCCCCTGCTGTGAGCCCTGTTACTGAGCCTACCTGACAAGACCCTTCCCAATCTCTTTCTTGCTTTCTCTGTATTGTTCAGATTTTGTGTTTATGAATAATCATTTTAGTTTGCCCACATTATTTAAATGTTATTCACGTGTATGTTGAATTGATGAAAGACCTGAGATGAAAGTTGTATCAGTTGTATTATTACTACCTTATGAGCTTGGTTCCTATGAACATGTATGCAACTCATTGCATAACACATAGATGCATTTGATGGTGTCTGAATTGATACCGCTCACCCACAAAGCTCATAGGCAGCTACAGCAAGACCTGGTTTCCGGTTTAACTTGCGTCCCAAAAATAAAAGCATTTTAACATATCCCAAAATGGGAAGAAGCAATACAGGACACTGAAAACGGTCCAAATATTTGCAATATTTGTGCTTTTCTAATAATGTTGTTTAACGTCATTTGTTTCGGAAGCGGACGCCGTACTGTAGCATGCTGTGGGCTCTGTTAGTGGGGAGTTCCCAGTATGCCTCTGGGCAGCGCCAATTGACGTTGTTTATGCTGTTCGGTTGTGTATGGCAGCGTTATTATACGTTGTTATACGGTTTATGTAACTGCCTGTCATGTTTAATATGTTATATGCCAAAGATGTTTTGTGGCACCCGGTGTCATAACTGGAGTGCTGTTATTTTTAGTACATGCCTTCACCGAACCAGAACGTTCTATGACCGCCCACTCTCCTACCCTCGCAGGGCGTGTCGCTCAGGTATATGTGTTGGCGCCAAATGACAAGTAGAACTCACAAGCTCATGAACCAGTGCAACGGAAAAGACAAGCTAATCGTCGGGGGAAGAATGACACACGCGGCACTGCTTTTGGTCGTCTTATGTGAGTAAAGATGCCGTTTCCAATCAAATTTCAGGGCGTTTGAAATGGGAATGTCAGTAAAGGTAATATTAAGTGCGATTCAAGTAGGCAACTGGACTGGTTGAAGATTTCTTGAACACGTTTCACCTCTCATCCGAGAGGCTTCTTCAGTGCTAACTAGCTGCTGGAAAATACCTGAACTTTTCCAGCAGCTAGTTAGAACTGAGCCTATTATACTAAAATATATATAATATAAATATCTAGATGTCATTGTAATATATATATTTATGAATGGCTTTTGGCGGTCCTAAAGTCGCTAAATTAAATGAGCATAATCAACAATTTGCGTGTAATTGTAATGGGCCCCCTTCCCCAGGTGCTTTCCTGCCACTCTGCCACGCACAGGACCTCAACTGCACAGTTAACGCTGAGCTAATGACATACAACGTCCCAGCTTTGGACACATCTAGCTGCGAGTACTCCTGGACCAACTTAAACGGAACAGATGTAAGTAGCCAGCAATAATAACAGCCATACTATTTCTAAGACATAATATAACATATAATATAATAACGTTTGATTAGCATTTGATCAATGTGCAAGATATTATAAGCGAAGGCAGTTGCAGCCACTCTTGATGTTATCCCCTGACATCTTCAATCTTTGCAGTGAAAAGGCAGATCAGATTTTAGGGCTTAAAACCAAGCATATTTTGATGAGCATCGCTCTCATTACACCTGTGCCTGAAGCTTTTTCTTGGGTTGTTTGCGGTTGTGTGACAGACAGTTATTTTGTTCTTTTGTGTGTTGACCCTAGGAATCTGTCCTTGCACACCACAAGCAGAGAGATGAACTGGTGAGGAGCGTCAACATCAGCACTCTCATCGTCAAGCAGTGCTTTTCCGTTGTCATCTACAAACGGAGCTGCACCTCAGAGGTATGGCGCGTTGATTGCGGAAAAATGTTGCTCGCAAAAGAGAAGACACTTTGTATCCTATATTAGGAATTCAAAATTACGTGGATTCTTTGAATTAACACTTTTCGGTCCAGAGAGCCTTTATTGGCATTGTATGAAACAGATACAAAGACGTTAAACGTGCTACAGCTCATCAGTGCAAACAGAACATGTATGACACAGGACATATTGCAACTTCCAGACAAAAATCTAAGTCTATTTCCCTTTGTTTATTCTCCACAGGCTGTGGAGCACACATCTAAGTGTGTCAGTGAGTATTGTTTCCTGTCAGTGTGTGTGAGGGGTATTTTAACTTAATTTTATTTGATTTTCTGTTACAATATTATTATAGATATTCTCTTCCCAATTGTTGCTTATATTCAATAACATTTTTCTCCCTTAATGTATTCAGTGGAATGTCCAATGCCATTCAACAACCCAGAAAATGCTGTCTCTCTGAAAGGTAAGGATGTGTTACAGGTCACTGTCACACTTACAATGATCTTTCTATCAGTCTCCAACTTCCGGGCTTTTGCTGTTCAAGAGTGAGACATTCGCTCACGTCATGTGTCTGTACGGATGCAGCGGTCAGCTGTGATTGAAGAAGCTACAATTGCTTTCTCTATGCAGAAGCAGTGCCTCTGGTAGCACTGTGTGCCCTAACTGTGAAAGGATGTATCTGTCACCAAAAAATCTAACCTGGTAGATGACATCCTGTCTGAACAGTGCATTGCAGTCGAGATGTGAATTTGCCATTACATTCCAACATACTGTATATGTGTGGATTTATTCATTAATATGGAGAAACTTTGCGTTACCACAATCAGCTTACTTTTTTCTCCTGAACATTTCTTATTGATGTGCTTTATGGTACAGTGTAAAAAGAGCATGTGGCTTCCCGTTGTTATACATTTCCATTTAAATATGAAAGAATTGTTGTCAACTAAAACTCTTTTTCTATCGTTTTTATAATAATGTGGTTTGATGCATGTTGCTCGTTTGCAGATCATTTGGTACCCCCCCTAACCTGCGGTCTTGCCATTTTCATCATCATCATCATCATCATCATCGTCGTTTTTTATGTGATCAACCACAGGTCCTGTGACCTCTCCCCTTTGATCTCAAAGCGGCTCATGTGGATGAAGGGAAATGTAGCAGGCTTTTAAATGTGCAATTGAGATTTTTACTATCATAGAGTATGTAGAAGTAGACTGTCATTTAGAATAGTTTCTCAGCAAATGTACTGTAATACTTTTAAATCTATTTCTATATCCAGTACTACTGTACTCATTACATTTTGCCAACATCAGTGTGGAGCGCCTAACTGTCTATCCTTTTATATGAAATGAATTCATTCAGCTATGTCATACATTTTATGCAGTCATAGCAGAGCCATCATTCCAAAGTGAAAAGGAAATGTTTACATATGCTTATCCAATCTAGGGGCAGGAGCAGGGTTTGCGTTGCAAATAAAACAACCAGATTTTTATTATTCCTGGTATTGGTAATGATCGCACCGCCAGTAGTTGGTTGGGATGTATTGGTGAAGGTAAATTGTTTGTTATGCTGCACTTTGAGGACTAATGCAATAACTGCACACTGCACATACTATTTGATTACAATGATGTGTACACTTTTCCCATGCCAATTTCTTCATAGAGTAATAGATAAGATTAACTGAAATCTTTAATTGGATTTCTTCATGCTGTGAGGCCATACGGCCTGATTATTTTTATTATTATTATTTATATTTATCACATCATGTCATACTTCCTTGCTTTTACAATATTAAAGAGCAAATGTGAAATTGTTGTTATTGTTATCTAATGTAATATTAATGTTATTGTTTTAAATCTAGACAGCTTTGGGCTCAGGTTGTAAGGGGGCCGACATCAGCAAATGGATGTTCAAAAAATGACTGGAGAGGCACAGGTTTAAAATGCAATACGTTTATTTATGCACGCCATGGCTGCTACACACAATAAAGTGAGTCTATTCCGGAATTAGACCGAACATGGACAATAAAAACGTTCTCTAGGATGCGGTGCTGAGGCTCTGTGCCTCCTATGCCTGTGAAACTCCTAACCTACCGGTGTCCTGAGCAACTTGTTTTCTAGCTTATTGGCCGGTTAACCGCATTTTTCAGCTCCCACCACTATGTTCGACTCACCAACCTCTTTTAATTCATATTACACAATAGTAAGCATGTTAAAATGTATTGCCGTTTTAAGCGCACCTAAATATAAGCCGCACCCACTGAATAAAAAAAATAAAAGTTTATTTGTGTTACATTTGATTTTAAGTCTTCCAGTTGGGGTGTTGTCTTGTTCTTGATTGGAGGTCTTAGTCCATGTCCGTGCCCAATGTGGCTTTCTTGTCCTATCATTGTCCAGTATCCTGTGGACAATGTTCCTCCCAAATAGATGTCCTCAGTGCATAGTCCAAAGCTCCTTCCCTTGGCATGTGTCAATCATTTACCGTTGAATTAGTTAACTTAACTAATTGGTAACTATTCCCGAAACTTATTGCATATGTTATGGCCCCCGTAATGTCTGGTTTGTGAGACACCCTAAATACCTTAATTGGAATGTGGGCAAGTTGGTGAATACTTCATTGATAATTTAGCAGGAAAACTATTTAGTGAGTAACTTAGTGATAGAAAGGTTTACGAAGCATTCAATATAAAAGTATAAACAGTATTCAATTATAAAGGTATAAAGGGCTATGCTTATTTGATTATAATAATTCCACAATAGCACATCCACTTTCCTGCAACATGGATCGGATTAGGGAGGAGAGCAGCGGAAGATCAATTCACACAAGTTGGGGTAACTATTGCCATATGAGGGATTTAACTGTAATCTAATGGCTGTACACTAGCAGTAAGATTCACTATTTATAATAATTTGACCATGAAAATAATATAGACACACTGTCACTTGATAAAAGTGAAAATAAATAATTCACTCTACACTTTGATTGACCTTGATCGCAAGTACCTTCTACAATAAACTAAATGTCACTGTGTTGTTCATAACTCTTGTTCATGTCTGTAGTGATTACTTTTCACTCACAATCGTTCATGTTTCACACATTTTAGAACATGTGTACATTTTCAAATGCAACAGTTGTGTCAGGCATAATACAATTCTCCAGATTTGCTGACCCAGGTCAGTGGGATCAACAGAGCAATGGTGCGAATGTGACGCCTCGTTGAGGAAGGCCAACCTGATAACAGATGAGAAGTTGTTCCAACATTATTGAAAACTTTCTTGACTATTTGAGTGTGGTTTAAAACATGCTCTGACTGAAGCAGCTGTAACATGTGTTTGTTATGAAAGATTAGAGGACTGAAAAACCATGGAATTGCCCCTAAAGCTCTTCCTCGTCATTGTCTTTAATGAATGAAAAACCAGAAAGAATAATACACAAGTACACATTTTTTTGCCAATGTTTTTAATCACACTTATACATACACTTTAGAAAATAATGTTTTTTTTTTATCATTAAGTCTCATGTTCAACTTGAACCACCTAAACGCAAGCAACATTTGTGTGAGTCCACAAACATGCAGAGTAATATGGAAGAAAATTCAGAGCATGACATTAAGAAGGCATAACAGCCACTTATCTGGTTGTGATCTGTTTTTCCTCTTCATCAGCTGAAACAAAAAGTATCTCAGTTTTTATCTAAACCTGTACATACCATGGGACAGTGTCGGGTTTTGTATGCATAAATGTATGATTTATGTTTAACTCAGCAGTGGACCAATAGTGAGGGGTGGTACTGTTTGTAAAGCAGACACTAACCATAGCTTTCCAAAATAAAACCTGTGAAAATACTATACAGCAAGGAGTCCGAATCTTATTGGTTAATCTTAGTGGTTCTAATAAATATGCAGCGATTCATATTTCTAAGGTCATTTTCGGGTATCCGCTTTTTCACCTGGGTCATGGTCATATTTGTTCATTTATACTGTGCTTCTGGATTCGGGTTTGAAGTTGAACCACGCCCCCTATCCCCCTTGACCTCCGCGGGCACCTGTGCGCGCGACCGTCAGACTGGAAGTTGAGTAACGGAGCGGCAGTGACAGTGAACGCCTCTCCCTGCTAGTTGTCCAGGTGGGTTCACGTGGAGCCTGTCGATTATGTGAGAGCCTACTCTCTGTGTGCACATATGTAACGTACATGGCCCCCACCGGACGCACAGCTCACCGTAGAGTCAACGGCGTAGACTCTGCGGGTTACCTCCGAGGTACGCGCTGTTAGCTTAGCTCACGTTAGCTGATGTCTGAGCTCCCGCCGAATGCGTTTCCGTCCACAATCACGTTGTTTTGCAGAAAGTGGAAAATCATCGGCAGCGTCAAAAGAAATATTGCTTCAAACTTCAAACGTGTGCAATGTCAAATCATTTTGTGTGACCTTGAAGACACCAAAAGCGAGGGAATTTTTTTAAGCGAATCTGGCGAACAGGTGCCCTCAAACTCTCGGTTCCATTAAATGCCCCCAAAGTGTCTGAAAATGGTCCACATTTTATGTGTAGTAATCTAATCCGCCTTTTCCTGTATCGCTACCCGTTATAGTGCTTCATTAGAGCTCATGCTAAAAGAGATTTTTATTACTAACCCCTACTTTCGTTGTGAGGAATGCTCCTTTTAGTTTGCACCTTATGGGGGTTAAAAAAGAGAAGGCTGCACTCTATTTCATCTCTATTTCATTTAACCATTCTGAAAACAGTTTTTAACGGGAAAAGCAAATAGGTGCAAGGCGCACTGCTTTAACTGCTGTTATGTTTTGGTTCGTTGTGTAACTTTACAGCCAAGTGAGAGAATGTGATGTTTTTAAATTGTGCTAATGTTTTTTTTCCCCTCAAGCGTTTGTGAGTGTGAACTTTGTGCTTTGTATTGTGCTTTGATGGTGTGTTAAGCTACCAGGTACATGTAGCCCAAAGTGACACAGTGTAGAAATCTATAAAAAAAAAACACAAGAACTTTTGAAATGTGGTAAAAGGGATTTTTTTCTTTCTTTTGATATTGGGTAGGATGCAATGAGCAGAAACCGTTTAGCTTGTGTAAATGACTTATTATTAAACAATATTCAACATTATTACTATAATTTATTAATATTGTCTATATTCTCTGAATTTAAAGTCATATTTAATGTGTATACTCTAATTGAAAATTACGTTGAATTAAGATCTTTCTTGTCTTATATTATTGTAAAAGATGATCTTATTGGTTGTATTGAATTATGAACGATGATCGGTGCCTGTGTTTTTTGTTTTTTCTAACAGAAATGGATTTCACAGTGAAAGAACTCCCCAAGAGCTCAGTGTTCAGTAGGCTTGATCCAGCCATACCTGGGTCCTTAATTGAATGCTGCAGCCCCCCTTACAAGACGCGACTCAGTGTCCCCTTACCCCCTGAGCATGTTGAGTTTGGGTCCCCAAATGGACCAGGGGATAATAGAGGGCCTGTACCACATCATTTTAAATGTGAGAAAGTGGTTTTAAATTGGGCAGCTGCTTTCGACCACGATGTCGAGGACGTCATGTGCCTCAACCCGGTCGGCCCTCGAACGGGCTCTAAAAAGGTAGTGCGCAGGGCGAGCGATGGTGCTGCTTTGGCGCACCGCCAAGAGATGAAATGCACCTACGAGCAAGGAGAGGGGCCGAGGGAAGAAACCTACCTTAATGTTACTGAGGAGGAAGATGAGGGTTATTTCTCAGTGTCCTGCATAAATGATCCAAATATAACAAACAGCACCCCTCTGACACAATACCCTCAGCTGCCTGCGGCTAGCTCCACCCCCCTGCAGAGAATAGGCGAGCTCAAAGGGCCACGGGATGACGGCCACCCTGTATTTTCGTCTCAACAGGCTGCGGTGTCTGCGCTGCACGCGTCCTTCTCAGCCAGCGATTTGTGTCCCTTCGGCGGGTCACGGCTGAAATCTGTAAACTTGGATTCCTTAAACGATCATGTTAGAGATATACCGAATATTGGTTCTCCTATCTTTGAATCATCAATGTGCCACCATGTCACAGCGAAGTTGAATGCCGTTGGTGAACAGTTGAGACAGGTGACGGAGGATGTGCGGCGAGGTGTGACGGAGCAGCTCGATGACAGTCAGGCCAATTTAAGTGTGAACGAAACCACTTTGGACACCAGTTATGAACCCACCTCACCTCTACAAGTAAAGGTAAGTTGCACAGCTATACTGCCTCCTGCAGTTTTTGATGATGTGTGTCTGTGTGATCGAGGTTTTCCATACGTTTCTGCAGTGCTGAAGAGAACCAGTTAAGGCTTTTCATAAAAGTTTGCTACAGTTATCATTATAACATTTGATAAAACTTGATTTCACTTGTATGTATTTCGGCAGTGGCAGCAAAACATGTTGCAGAAGTGTCAGAACCTCCTGGAAATTAAATTTGACTAACAATACTATCGTTGATTAACTTTGATTTACAAGATCTGCTGGCAGCCGCTAGGGACGTTGTATAAAAAACAGCTTCCACTTCTCGCACGAAGTCACTGAGAAGACATCAATGCCCTTTGTGTTGTTGACCAAATACAAGAACACGATAAAGCCTACAAATCAAATCAGAATCAGAATTGCCTTATCGGCCAATTGTACAGGTACACAGGAATTTAACTTGGTGTACAGCGCCAGTGAATAAACACATAAAACATACAGCATGGGACATAAGATAAAGAGATAAATATTTCACATCCTCTTTTAAAAGAAGCCAGTGGATTTGAATTTTTTTTCGAATTAAAATGCAAGAGGCATCAGGCAGCCCTCAGCCATTCCGGCAAATATGTTTGGTCACAGAGGTGGTTACAACCAGCTGCAGTTGGAGGAGCACAGCAAGGCTGTCTGCCTGCTGCCGTCTTGCTCCTGCGATGATTTAAGGTCATGTGACAAGATGATGCAAAGCCACAGAAGGTCGAGCAGAATTCCAAACCACCATGCACTGTGTTTAGACCAGCATGCATCAGGTGTGCAGAGCTGCGTAAAGTTGCTTATTCCTAATATCTAAGACCCTAAAGCCCATTATGTTTTGTGTAGATACTGTATGTATGTCAGCCATAACCTCTGACTTTCCAAGGTGAAATCCGTTGTGGTGAATCCCAACCAGCACATCATCACCAGCACCACCACCAGAGCAGCACCTCCTCGACCAGAAAGGAAAGCTGCCTGCAGTGGAGTAAAACTAAGGTACTGATAGTCCTTTTACCTCTAGATGGAGCAGTTTGATCATGACAAGCACAATGTGGAAGTGGTATTTGTCAACTGTTCTATGTCGTCACAGGCCTTGGGGTCATAGACATCCTGCCTGGTTCTGCTTTGCTGTTATTGTACATTTCATGAAGTGTCAAGGAAGGTTGACAGAAGGGCTTGTGTGTTTTCAGGCCGGAGGTGGTCTTGGAGTGTGAGAAAGAGCGTTATGTGCGTTTGGTCACCCGGCACATAAATGAACATCCAAAAGCAGAAAAACGTGCGAACCAAGGTTAGAGTTCTACCACACCACGTGTATATAATCCCGCTCAGACAAAGTGGTGATCAGATTGCAAAATAGCAGTGCAGAAATGGAATCAAAATCGCATACATTTTTTGGCATATCTTGAGGATATTTTTGAAAAGCATCTCTCTTTTCACATCCCTCTACACACAATTGATATGATTGTTCATTGTTAAATCACATTTTTCTCCAGATGCCATGTCGGAGCTTCTCAGTCTGATGAGCCACGTGGCTGAACAGAAACCGGGCGCCGATGGCAATAAGTGGCAGCATCCCTCCGACCTCACACGCAGGTAAATATTTTCACTGGAAAGCTTTATATTTGTAAAAAAAAACAAAAAAACAATGATTTTTAAAAATTTTAGGCAATGCCTAAAGATCCTAATTAATGCCTGATTTCAGGAACTACCAAAGACGCTTTGGAAATAAGACCCCCATAATGTCCCTCCACAAGTGGCAGGAGAAAAACTTAAAATCACACAAGCGCTTTGCCAAGATCCCCAAATTCTTTCAGAGGAGTGCATATCCATGAGGACTTTCACTCCGACATCAATGTTTGCACTGTTTAGCTTCCGTAGTTTCATATGTTACTTTTGTGTTTTTGTGCCAGTGTTGCGTTTGTTTTGTTTTCTTCCTAAAACTATGCATGTTCCTTTTTATATATAAATCATCGCATGGCCTAAGTGTTTTTTATGTTATGGAAGTTATGCAACAGAACAAGCAGTCAAGCATTTGAAGCATCTTAAATGTCAGTCTTTGTTTTAAATTGTGTTGAGGTCAATTTGGACTTCTGCCATTTAACCTTTTTGTATGTTCGTTTTGTTGTTGAGTACACGGTATTCACCATAATTGCTCGTTGTTCCGATGGTCAGACGTTGAGCCGTTCCAATTGGCTTCTTGCCTCCTGAGCTCATGAGGCCTCAACTGTATTTTATAGAAGTGTATTGAAAAGAGGCCTGCTTGCAGGTATAAATGTTAATTACTGTCAAGTTCTGTGATACTGTCCATCCTTATGTCTTAAGCCTACTGTGAAAAACGGTCGAAGATATATGACAAAGCATAATAATATTTGAATGTGAATCCAGGCCTCGATATGAGACTGTTTATGTTTCTATCCGAATGGACGAAACTGCTGCCAACATTTATTGACTTCTTTTTATGAATCGGCAGTCTACTCAAGTTTAAATATATACGTGCAATATATTGTACCTGGTTGCAAGTAATAATGTTGCAGACATTGATCTAGGCTAGACCTGAAATCTAAATGTATTAACTGGCTTTTATCTTAAAATTGAGCAGTGAAACATTAAAACAGTCCTTAATGAACTGTTCACCATACTCTGTTGGTTCTCTTTACCTCAAAAACTCCCCTTCTGGGTTTTTTTCAGGGCTAACGCGAGCACCGCAAACATAATTCCTTTTGTACCTCCTCTACTGGGTATCTCAAATCTTTTCTGGTAGCCTAAAGTGTACCATGAGGGGCGTAATGGGTAAATGCTCTCTCAAGATTTGTGTGTTATGACTCTTTAATTGGAAGGCAGCCGTGACTACACTACGGTGCACGTTGTCTGACGGAAAGATTGTCTGCACCGCCACCTCATTAAACCCCGTAACCAAAGGCGCCGAGTTGAGACCTCGGCCTCTGTTTGTGCAGGGGCGAGACCGGGCCGCTGCTGAGGTAATCGTGTAGCTTATTATTACACCATAATCGTCATCTTTTCTCACTATGTTGACATTAATGCGGCATGGTGGTCTTTATTCAACGACGCGGCGTTGTGAAGAGGTACAGGCTGACGGAAAGAATCCCAGGCAGTTTCGAAGGGAATGGGGGGAACTTTTTTATTTTTTTTGTTCATCCATTGAACGATGCAGGATGTTAAACTAATCCTGTCTTCACAGATAGCCGGGGAGCCTTTCCCACACCAGTCACCCAGAAGGCACAGGTGAAGGGCGAGGGCCTCGTGACAGAAGGCAGGTGTGCGGCCAGGGCCCCTTGCCTCACCGTCGGACTTTCCACCGGAGTTGTGAGCAGTGAGTAGAATTTGTGTTTTTATTTTCAAAGAGCGCGCGACCAAAAACTGTGAGCAAAGAAAGTCGTCATTTAGCCTCCCGGGGCCGCATATCGCCCCTGACCAGCCGAATGTTCAAGAAGACAGCTGTCGGGCCGACGCGGAGGCCAACGCAACATGTGATGGGACTTGACTATGAGAGCCAAGTGATTTGTTATGTTCTATTATTGAAGTTGCAATTAACCCCGATCTCCGATTGAAGTTGCAATGATCTCCGAGTCATTACAAGTTCATGAGTTCATGAGTGACATGAGTTACTGACTCGACAGTAAAAAAAAAAAAAAAACACTTGTTAAAAAGCGTGCGTTGGGGAATTTTTCACAATGATTAATGTGTTCCTCAGGAGAAACTCGAACAGTAAAAGAGCAAATTGTTGGGGTCTGCATGTTTTTTGTGACTGAGAAAAAGTCTCGGCAGTTCCCATGTGTTGTTCACCAAAGAAAAACAACTTTACTTCATTGCATCACCTTCTCATATTTTCCCCCAGAAATATTTAAACAACGGCGTATTTTGTGTTGAATGTCACCACTGTGACAAGTGTTGTTCCCAATTAAGATCAAACACAGGCCTTTGTGAAAAATATGACATATTTTTATTGACTCATACACAAGTCAGCATACACCATATTCTTCATCATAGAAGTTGTGTAACCTTGTGCGTAATAGTTAAACCATGCTAGCCCTCAATAAGCAATGGCTGCTATACACATCACACAATGAATATAAACCATGCTTCTTTGTGGGGACCAGGCCTATACTTCAATAACCCCATAACACAACGGTCCAGTTTCCGGGCATGTTTCTAATTGAATCCAATATACACATTGTGTAAATTGTTTTTGAAAATCCGGTGTCTCTTCACTGCCCCGGTAACTAACTCCACACTAAAAATAGTGTGTGACAGCTACCAAGCGTACTTTTCAATCATTGTATGGTACACAAAGTAGCTTAACAAAACGCCTCGGGCCTCCGACACAGCAATACAACTCCTCAGCGTGCTGTGGTGGCTCGACACCACAGGGCTCAAGCGGAATGTTGAGTTCTTACAGTCGTCCCCATTTGTTGAGTGTGATGAAAGGAAAAAGGTTTTTCATCTGCGGGTTGGCAGATGTATACTTATCCTGCTCTGACCAGAAGCATAGATATTCCTCACGCCAACAAACAATTTGAGTTGAAATTATTTGATTTATTTGTCACTCCTGCAGTGGGAATAGTCTGTGTATGGCCGACGGAGCAAGCTGCACTGCGCTGGAACGACGGTAATGAAATGACACTTTATTATGACAGCTAGATGTCTTCCACTGGTCCAATGGGCATCTAAGACCTCTATGTATTTGTGCATCATGGCCGAATCCATGTCTGTGTAAAATCAAATGACCCTCCACACCAGTTCAACATCAAACACATTGATTTTATGCCGTTGCTGCAACCCTTAAAAGCAGAGGTTCAGCATTGTGGGAAATCCCCTTGATCGTGTTTCTTGATAAGAATTGATTGAGAGGATCAATATACGAGCTACGCTGTTCTGGCCAGCAGCAGCTGCTTAGCTCAAAGACTAGAAATGCCATGTAGATATGAAAGTAGTAATGTGTAAAAAAAAAAAAATACATATAATAAATATATATTTATAATCATTGCATGATTTCCCAAAATGTCCCAGTATGTGTAAAGTTGGACGACGACCTTCCTCACAAATGAATGTCCGCGATAGCCTTACATTTAAATCAGTACAAAAAAAAGAATACATTATATACAGTGGCAACATATGATGCACCACAATCTGAAGGTGATGATACGCTCGGTTTCTGAATCAAGTTTGTTTGGTCAAACCTGTGACAGCTTTAAAAGAGACCCTCTCGGGCGGTTCGCTGAAGCTTTTCACATCTAATCAACTGCGAAGGAGGAAAGTGAAGAGTGCCTACAGGGATCGCCTGCATGAGAAATGTATGGCTGGCAAACTTAACGTATGGCCCTGGTTCAGGGAAATGGTCCCAGGGAGACAATCATCATTATCCGTTTCTGTGTGGATGGATGCCCATCGATCGGGTAGCCTGGTACCACTGCAGTGTTCTTGGGTGGGGGAAGGGGGGGGGGCATCACTGTGTGATGCAGCAGAAGCAGTTGTGCGGCTTTGCCGAATTCGTCCTGGCAACAATTCAAACGTCCCGTCCGGTCCCCCGACTCTGTGACTTCATTTTCAACGATTCCATTCTTGGCTCTGACATGAAACAATGCTTATTGGAGGAGTACAATCGGGAGCTTTATCCTCTCTCATAAAGAGTGGAAAGACGAGGAAAAGAGTGAAAAAAGCCTACCATTGCATTAGTCATTCTACCGCCGTTCTCCCCAGTGTACCCAAACTTAACCTTCGTTGCTCTCTTACCTGCATTTCTCTTTCTATTTCTACATGTTGGTCTATTGGAGTTGTAATCTGTTATGCTCGTGGGTTATACACGAAATGACTCGCCAGTGTGCCGCAAAATGGAGAAAAAAAAAAGAAGGGGTTTATAACTCCAATGGCTGGTAACCATTCTATTTCCAGGAGTAAAATATCCACCGCTTAAAAATATCAAAAAACTTTCCTGGTTAACCTCAAAAAAGTTGAACCTATTTCACATGGACAGCACAATGACATAACGTAATAGAAAGATTTATCCATAGAGGAGGGGAAAAAACCATGTCAATAACAGGACTTTTTTTTTTCTCCACATTTCACCTATATTTTCACTAACAGCAGTGCCCTCTTAAATCACACATTTCCACGTTTGTCTTGTCATATTTCATAAAAGACACCGCCAAACGAGTATGACGTATGAAAACGTATGTACACATTATATGCCGATCATTCCCTCGTTCCATTTTTGGACTTGTGTCAGCTCAGTGTAAATCAATCAATCAATCCGTGATCTTTTTTTCATTTGCACACACATTAGATCATTATATAAAAAGGTAAAGCATATGACATAAATGTGAAATGTTGGACCGTCAATCTTATTAGCTAAATCATATGGTACATTTACGTCTAAGGCAGAACTACTGGGTTCGAATCAGCCCTCAAATACAACTTTTGCTGCCTTAAAACAAGTTCCCTTACAAAACACAGTAGTGTATGGTCACAGTTAATCCCTTTTCATAATGTAGGGAGATCAACACAAATGTTTTAAATTGAGAGAAAAGTCTCGATCGAAGCCCTTCTGTCTCGGTCATATCGGCACAGGATGTCACCGAGCAGTTTCAGGCTTAAAGATTGGGCCCATAAAAGAGTTTTTTTTTTTTTTTTTCATGCCAGCCATTAGAAAACAACGTTTTTACAGCAGCGCTGTAAGACCTTTCTCTGGAAGTTCAGCGGAGGGGTCACCTGCAAACAGACTCAGGATGGATTCCCTCATTTTCTGTGAGAAGTTTCTTCATTTGTCTGAACATTGCATGCTGGGAGGTTGAGTTGAGAGAATGAACAGGCAACAGAGTTTGAGTCCTGGCGTCCGCACTCCACACAGGGCTTTTATTGCTGACAAAAAGGGATCTCTTCTGTCCATTCCCCTGTAGACATCCATAGAGTCCGGCCCCTTTTTGAAGTTCATTAATTAGATGAGTGCTCTCCATTTTGGCAGCTCTTTTTCGTCCCTGCCCAGAGATGCTTTTGAAATGATTCAGAGAAAGACACAAGGAAATACTAAAGGGCTCCTCCCGGACATGGAATGGAACATTTCAGAAATCTCTAATAAACGCAGGAATATAGTTAGAGAATGCCAAAAAGCAATATATGGAATTGACTGTATGTATGTGAGTTTTAATAGAATTCAATAGATGTTTTTCTTTTCAGCGGCCTACTTTAAGAAACAACCTCAGAACAAAAGGAGTGCTCTGGTGGCACCTCGTTGTAGCACAAGAAAAAAATGACAATGACTCATCTACAGTGTATGTCGGATTAAGAAAGGGAAAATGAGATTAAGGTACAGGGGATGCATTCCGGTGCCCCCCAGACGTGCGAAAGGTCCAAGTTTGTGGTTGTTGATAGCACCCCCGATGACGTGACACAGGGAAAGAGAGAAAACGAAAAGGTCTCTGGCTTTGGTCCCTGGGGTTGGTTTATCGGCAGCCGCTCCACCGCCGGAGCCTTTTAGGCCCCTAATCTCTGCTGCTCCGTGGCACAGTAGTCGGTGAGCACTCTGCGGCCACTCAACTCTCTCCGCTGCTGACTCTGCAGTCAGAGGAGGCCCCTGGAGACGCGCAGCTTGGCTTCGGTACCAGGCCCCGTGCCAAAGGAGAGTGGCAGTGAGAGTCCCATCCTCATCCCGACGAGCAGGTGGGCTTTAAAAGGGGGCCCGGCTTGTTTTGTGATGACACAGAGTCTTGAGACTAAAGCGGCGACGTCCTCGCAGTCACACCTCAATGATGTTAACAGATGGCATCTTGTTGTTGTTGTTGTTGTTGTTCTTGGGGAACTGTGGGGGTGGGGGAAAAAAAGACAACAGGAATGAGAGGGCTTGAAATTCACAGCATTGTTCGGTAAACTTCTTCATTTAATTGTGAGGATGCCTATGTGCCTGGATGTTTTACTGATGCGTGTTGGATGAGGCTTTCTTTGGTTTTCTGCTCTGATCTGAACACAGGAGATGAATACGATGCGTGGTCCTGTGACTTGTTGATGAATGCTGCCTATTATTGCGCGTCCTGGTGCAGCGTTGAGGGCTGTCGTTAAAGTGTGGTGTTCACAAGACACTGTGAGTGTGCGTGAAGTGTCAATGGGAAAAGTCCAGAAGTGGCCGGGACCATTCACCTGCCCGGTGCTGCTAAGGTTGAGGTGCCCGGGGTGATGAGGAGGAGGAGGAGGAGGAGGGGGTGGGTTATACCTTACTGCGTAACAGCCCCCCCGTTGGGTGCTCAGGAGTGCTGCACTCCGAGGAGTTTTTGGCTTTGTCCTTGTTGTTGTTGGGCTCGTTGTCTTTGATTATGTCATACTGGCGACAGAAGAGAGCGATTACACCTGCGAGGAGAGAAAGGGATATATTCGCCGTCAACTCGTATTAAAGAAGCACAAATAGATCCACCTGCCTCCACAGACCACAGCCGAAAACGCGGGCCTCCCTGACCCTGAATGATTCAAGAGCTTTGTCCTCACCTGCCCACATGATAAGTACCACCACGATGATGATGAGCTCCCCCGCCCTCAGCTGGGTGGACTGGCCCACTTCCTCCATCGTCACTTCGTCTGAAGGGGTCAAGAGGCAACATGTATATGAATCTACTACGAGGAGCTGGATTAGGATGGACCAAAAGAGAGAAATGGTGCCCATTGGAGGTGAAGATATTATTGGGAAAACACAGAAAAAATTGGCTTTCAGACACAAAAAACCCTCCCAATAGACTAACCAATCTGAGCTCTCAAAGGAAGTGCTCATACGGTTAGGGAGTGTGCAACTTTTTGCAGAAAGTGCAATATAGAATGTAACCCCCTCCCTCTCTCAGTAATATCTGCTCAGTCCCTAAAGGAGTCACAACAGCAGTCGGTGTGTTCTTTATAGTTCCGCCAAACTTTGACAATACTCTTTTAATTACTGTTCACCGTTTTATCTACAAGCTTAAAAATGACTTCATGGTCCTTTTTAATTGGATCATTCACTTTCTCCCTGCACCTGCTACTCATATATCCCATGACTACACAGCCATAAATTATTTCTTATGCTGTTGGCTCTGATTTCTGCAGACACCACCCTTTTTATTCAATATTTATTCATGTTATTGGACAGCTTTTGCCCAGTCCATTGGTACCTGATGTTAAGTTTTATACACTTGTGGTGTTAGTGCCACTTCTTTTTTCTGCTTTAATGTTTGTAGAGGTCAGCAGAGGGCAGACTGGAGAGTCCTTAGAGCATGGAGTCCATTGCCAGTATTGTTACTCTCGTGAATTTGAATCCTTGCTCAGTGTCTTGGAACATGGACTATTTGGCAGCTGTTTCATTCCGTGAATATTATAAGAATAGAGCGCCATTCTGATCTCAGACATAATGGCACTTGTCGGTCTTCTCCCGGTTACCATTGCACCTTAAATTGCAGGTGCAGTACAGTAATGTAAGGGAGCACTGGTGTTGATAGGGACCTCACCAGCAGAAGGAAAGCAGAGTGTTGCTTTTCTAAAGGCTGACCTAATGCATGCATTCATGGAGATGTATTTTGCGTGCTCCCTAATAGGCCAAACTCTCTGAGCGCCCGATGGAGCCCAAAGATCCCAGGGAGGCAGAACATGAAGGGAATAATCAATGTTGTATCGAGGCCGCTGGGGATCCCCTCCTATTAGAGAGGGATGGAGAAATGAAGCAGTGAAAAGCGCTTAATCACGGCTCTCACGATCGATTCACACCAACCTCAATAAATCATCTTTGAAGTCAAATGACGAATCAGGAGTCGTCAAAGAGACCAGTGTGGACTTTACCTGTTGTTTGTACATACGTTTTTCGGGGTTGTTTTTTTTTTCTCCCCAACAAACAGCAACATTTTCTCGCGCTGCTGAGTTTTGTGGTAGTCGGAGGCTTGCTCTAAAGTTCCCCGCAGAGTTGAAACCCCGGCTTCCCCTTTTATTTGATGCATTGGGAGGGCCCAGTGTTCCCCAAACCCCGCACTTCAGTAGCGTTTGGCAACCAGCAATGTGTCCCATCGATTGCCCAGTATTAACGAATCAAAGCAGAGTAGCCCAAGGACTGCGTCGGGCTCACTGGTCAGCTGTAACATCTCTGACGCGTCCCGGCCCTCGAGACTTTTGTCAACTCGTAGTCTGAGTTAAGAATGTGGGGCATGGAATCTGAGGCTCCGCCCACCCCAGGGAGCGAAACATTTGAATATTTCGGCTTCTTTGGTTTAGATCTCGACCATTCCATCTATGTTTTTTATATATATTGATCTGCGTGTTGTGACTCGATTGACTTAATGAAAACCAAGGGCTCAATCACTTAGACAATCCGAAAAGAGAACTATAAATGATAAAATAAATCATTAGCCATGGACATGTAAAGGATTAAAGAATGTAGTAGGGCAGTAAACCCAAGCGGCCCATCCACACCCGGATAATTCTGAGGAGAGCACAAGGCGTGTTGTTAAAATTGAAAAGCATTGTTAGTGGTCGGTTATACTTTATAAGATGTTCTGCATGTAAAAAAAGAAGTCAATAAGGTCGCGTGCTTGCATCCCGTTGATTCCCATTGGTCGAGGATAAAGCAAATTGAGTGTATTTCCAAAATATATTTAGCCCTTTGCCTTCAAGGTGGCTCCTTGCTTATTTCAGTGACCACATGGAGTCAGATTTTTTATTTTTTTCTCTCATCTTTTGGACTGTAGAAGCGCTGTGCACTTTGTTCCATCTTTGGTTTTTGAGGGGGTTTCCAGCTGGGCCACACAGAGAAAGCTCGTTCCTTAATAGATCTGAGGAGGAAAGACCTTCTAAAGATTTACCCTGTTTGTGCTTGGTTTCATTTCACCCAGGGAGCGTGTGCGTGGGCATCTTCGCGAAACCACACAGTGTGTGTGTGTGTGTGTGCGTGTGTGTTTATGACAGTTAAGGCTGTGACTTGGTGTCTTCCGTTTTCTCTGTCAGGCACTTTCTGCTCCGCTCCTTCCTCTCCTTCTCTGTTCTCCTGTCATATCGAAACAGAGGGACTAGCTGTACTGGGACACTCTCTCTCTCCCACACTGCGCAATTTGAGAGCAGTAAAGACAAACAATTGTTCTCCGTTTGGCTCCTTTCCCCCCCCCCCCCCCATCTATCTTTCACCACAGATCCTCTGGCCCCCAAATAATAAATCCAATAGTTCGACTTGAAATGTAAACCACCTACCCTGGTGGATCAACCGCAGTTGTAATCTTATGGATAATGAACAACTGTCTTTGCTTTTCAGCCAACAGCAACTTGACAAAGTGCATTTGTGTGTGTTCATAAAGGCATCGCTCCACTTAGCAATGCGTTTTAAAAGTTGGAGGGGCATACTCTGGGAAGGGTGACCTCAACATTTGTAGAAAAACTCACCTTCTCCTCTCTCTCGCTGAAAGGCGCACGAGAAGATCGATACCATTGTGCGCTGCTCTGCCATATTTTCTCCAAGTGAGGACACGGAAGGGTTTCAGTTTGCCTAATCCATTTGAAAGGCTGTCACCTTGTTTTAATAGAGTTTCGAGATCCATTCGTCACGAAAGAGTGTTATGTCAGAGAGCCAATGAAAACATGACTGCTGTAATATTTGCTACAGGATTCACAGAGTCTGAACACTTGATTCGATCGATCTGCACTGTCTAAAAGTGCCCCGCCTACGAAGATGTTTCGAGAAGGCACAACACAGCGTTGGTTATATTACCTTTGTTCTGATCAAGTGTTAACTCATACATTCCATCAGTTTTGGGTCCAGAGACTATTTCTTGTCGGGGCCAATAAAGTGTGGCCCACCTGTGTAATTTCTCAGTGGCATTTCTGCTCTTATGCTTCGTACAGATTCCATTTCTCAGCAAGTAAGTGTCTGAAACCTCGTCTTCAAGGCATGTGTATGATTCTCCTGCCCTCTCAAGTCCTCAAACTTCAACTACTGCTCTCAGTAAAACTAACAAACGAAGTAAGCGACTGTGTGCTTCAGTGTGTTCGGAGCCATGAGGAACTTCGGTTTATTCCTGTGCATGAGCCGGAGCCACCATTCTGTCTCCCTGGCTTTTTGACAACAGCAGGTGAGGGAATCCTATCTCAAATGTGTGCGTGGAGTGTGCGTGTACGTGCCTTTCTGTCTGAGGCCCTTGCGGTTATTGATTTTGGTGAAATCTTCCCCCCTCGCACAAAGAACACAACAGACAACATTTCTTGTGCTAATTAGGCCTCGGCGGTTGAGAGTGCACACCTGTGCTGTGAAAGGATTTTATTCATCGTCTACACGTCTCTACCAGCCCACCTGCCACGTACCAGGAGTTCAGACTCTGGCTCCACACCCTATGTCCGTATAGTGTCGGCTGACGTGGGGGATGAGTGTAAATTAGAAGAAGAAAAGAGGGAGCAGGGCTTCTGCCGATCGCTCCGACAACCTCCTCTCTGCGCGTGACAGACGCCTCGCCTCATTTCGGTTTACCGTGCAGTGGTGCTGGGTACATGTAAGGCGAGGCCCACAGAGGTACGTCAATACGCAACGAAGTGTACACCCCCCCCCCCCTGTTGTTATTGTTAATATTTATGGTCAGGGGGTCAGCGACGGGAGCACTCTGTTGTGAATTCCATTTCATGCTTTGTGTGTCTGTTGATTTTTATTGGTTAAGACAAAATCAGTCAATATCTTTTTTTGAAAAGGCCATGGGATCACTTTCCTGAAAAGAACAGTGAGGAAATGTGATTTTTTTTGCTGTGAGTGTGGATACGTTGGATGACGGGGAAAACTTTACATATTTGTGTATCTTCTCTTTCGTGCCACTCTACCTTTACTCTTAGAGGCCTGATTCTCGGCCTCCTTCGGGGTTCGGAAGTGCACGGGTTCGCTCAGCGGGCTTGTCCCAGACATGCTGATGGACTGGACGTGCACAATGTAGTCCGTCTCTTCCTCCAGATCCCATAATGCACAGGAGCGCGTGGTGGTGTTGACTTCCTGGATGAAACGCAGCATGCGCACGTCTTTCTTCTGTGGAGGCATGACATTGGAGAGAATGGTGAACTTGGTAATGGTTATAGTTATATGCTTAGTTATATGCTTATATAATTACAACAAAGGGGCATGGCTGAAAAAAAATTGACAAAAAAGCCAATTTCCTCTGTGCACACCTTGCTGCCGTTGCAAACTAGTGAACCCCCTACTACTGTTTGGTTGTTTGAAGGCAGCAAATAATATCCCTTGTCCCTTTTAACATAGCTGTCATGCTCCGCTGCGCTCAGACAAGCAGTCTGACAGGATCCAGGGCCCTGTGATAATACCCATAATGCATTCTGACTCGAAGCACGGGAATGGCAAAGATAACAAAACTGGACAACTCCCAATACCGTTTGTTTGGTTGTGTGTGTGTGTGTGCGTGTGTGTGTGTGTGTGTGTGTGTGTGTGTATTGTGAGTAATGCTTTAAATGTATATCTGGTGTACGTGTTGTATTGGGACGGTGTGTGTGTTGCTCACCTGCTGTGTGATGGCAAAGCCAATGACGGAGTCTCCCTCTGGGATGTCCCATGTCACCACAGCAGAGTTTGCCTTCAGTGCTTTGATTGTTACATTGACAGGAGGTGACAAGCTATCTGCAAACACAGAGAGAGAGAAAAAAGAAAAGTGTTTTTTAATCTCCTGCGATATGAAGCAAATGAGAAGTTCAGCTACGCTACATTTCCACCAGCGTGGCCGGAAATCAGATTCACCAGTGTGAATAAATGGCTCAGCAGAATCCATTATGTAGGGTGGAATCAATGACGGCTTACAGAAGAACAAAACCATTCCTCCGGGTGTTGTGGTATAATTCCTCTGTGGTAACGCCCGAGGCTCGGCAGACGGTACAGTGTCTAAGATAACGAGGATCAATGCGGCCTGGGGGGCGACGTTCATCGCAACATTCATGGAATTAAAAGTGGGATTCGAAAGTTTTACAAACTTAAACTGCGCTTTAAAACGTGGCTTCATGGATTGAGAGTCATGAAAGTCACGCGGTTTGTCACTAGCTGTCTGAAGCTGTCCAAATTGCCGTTTGTGTGTGTGTGTGGCTATCATGCTTCAGTTTCCACCTCCAGTTTAATAAGGGTCACAGACTACAAGATTAGAGAATAATAATAATCAGGTGTGAGACAGTGTTTGTGTGTGTCCGCGTGTACTTTGGTGGCCTCTGTCACCATACTGGCGTACGGGAAAGAAAAGTTCATACTGTTGACGCTTGATATATAATCTGACACAATAATGTAGAAATGGATCATAACTCCATCACAATTTACTCCGTATGTCACCTTTATTTTGCTATTCCATTTTTCTCCCACACAGCCAGGAAATAATCAGTTAAAACAGTGGATCTGAAAAGAATATATATTGGGATACATTTGCTTTATATCTTAATGTTCAATCAAGGACATTTTTTAGCATTGGTGTTTCTCAAGTTATATTTGACTATGTTTGGTGTCTTAAACACAATTATCTTCAATTCAAGTCTATGATAGTCGATTGTATAAGATGCTTTGAAAAGATTTCCCAAAATGTCAAACCACTCTTTTCTTGTAAGCACTTATCGTTATCGTCATGGAGAGAGAGAGGATGAGTGAGACAGGGAGTGGTTTCTGTTTTTTGTTACCTTCCTCAAATGGACTACTATCACAGTCATACTGTATTCTTTCAGTCATATTAGTTACAAATACAAACCATAAAGCTTATATCCTGGGTCATGCTTTACTTTGAGAAGACCATATTGTCACATTTACACCACAGCGGTTCTCGTGAATCTGTGTGGCCTTCTGGGTTAATTGAAGCGGAACTGAGAGAGATGAATGGGAATGTGATGTAGTCGCTCTGCTGCTCAGACGTCTTTTAACGGGACACATCAGATCCAGCTAACTGACGGCAGGTTGAAGGGGGCTGCTGACGCACAGCAAAACCAAGGAGGGAGGCCGATGTTTCCACCCGGCTTGCTGCTGATGTTTTGATGAATTGCCTGACCTACGTACGTCATTTCATATCTGACATTAAATTGCGTCTCCGTGCACATCTTGAGTGACCACTTACGGTCTGGACTCACTTCCCCTCTATAAATGCAAATACACAGCGTGTAGGTCTTCTCTGTACATAAGGACCGAATGATGTCATTTTAGTCATGCTGGCGATGATGTGGGTGCGTGTATGTGTGCGTGCGTGCGTGTGCGTGAGAGAGAGAAACCGGCACAAGGTGGGGCTACGCGAATGGATGTGCTGCATGCAGCTGCACAGTGGAATAACATTGGACTCATTTGAAAAAGTAAAAAAAACTCATGAAAATCAATGTTGAGATTGTGGCAGCGGCTGGAAATGGATCAACCTATGGGAAAGTGTAAAAAGACTGTGTCTTTGTGAGACAATAGCAAGGAGATCAGCTCAGAGTGTGACCCTGGGACACTGCTAAAATAAAAATATATTGTTTTAACAACAAAGAATGAATCTAACGTGTTATGGCAGAATCACTCTCCCCCCCTGTGTTCTTGATCATTGCCTGTCCGTCTGATCCATAAAGCTCAACTTGTGAAGCTTTGTACCTCACTTCTTAAAGTTTTTAAATCCTATTATTTTGCACAGAGCTTGTTAGCTTTCGAAAAAAGCCCTCTATCTTTGTGATCATGGCCAGAATACTTTCCCTCTACTCTTTAAAATAGAGTTCCAAACCCCCCTCGGAAATGAGACATTCCTTTTCTTGCGAGGTGATCTTAAAATATGAATATTTTCCATTGTTGTCTGTAACTAGTTTGCAGACGGTATCGTTTCTTTAGATAATTTTTTTCTTACTGTGCATAGCGCTATGACAGGCTGTATTATTGCGGTGTTAAATGTCGCCTGGAAAACAGACCTTGATCTCAAACATTCGCAACATTGAATCAAAGAAATTGAAAAAAGCTTCGTTTAGGGTTGTTTTCATGCTCAGCTTTTTCGTGCCCACACATTTTACACCCCCGCAGGAACTTTTTTACTGTCTTTGTGCTCGTCCCTTTCCCTGGTTTGACTGCATTACACAGGGGGAACACAAGGGCCAACATAGGTCATGACCGCAGGCTTTAAATACTCGCATGACGTGAGGTCTAATGAAACACCAGGCAGATGTCTTCATAAACGTCCTGTCATCGCTGTGACACAGTCTGCCCCCACCCCCAGGGACGGGGGTGACTTTGAGCCATGATGGATGTCCCGGTGGTGTGTATGTGTGCGTGCGTGTTTTTGTTAGTCCAATGAAGATCGGAGCGACAGCTAGGTGTCTAGCTCATGTGGAGTCGGCTGACGGCCGACAGCTCCTTAATATCCCCATTCATTAGAGAACCCACTGGGAGTGCGTGCGCGTGCGTGCGCGCGCCCGTTTACAGTCAAGGAGAGTAAGCTAAGTTGGTGTCAAAATACAAGTTTGGTGTCAAAGTACAAAGGCATGTTATGAAACACACACATTGTGAACGCTTCCGGTCCGCACACTAGATCATTAATAAATGAACATTCTCCTCATCTCTCTGTCGACCTCAGAAGACTCCATCACTCCCATCACTCCTCACATGCCTCCTCCGGGTCACTCGTGCCATCACTCTATCTTTACTCCACCTCTTGTTCTCCTTTCCGTTCTTTCTCCGTCCAAATATTTCCCCGGCTCTGGGTGAAGTGCGTTGAGTTAAGCCTGTGCATTTCGGAGTGGATGTACTGTATCCAACGAGAGATATTGCCGGTAGCATGGAACAAATGACTGTTTTTTACTCCGATTTTGCAGTGCTAATGCTGAATTGCCCACTTTCAGTCTCTATGGGAGTTGTTTTATGGAGCAGTGAAAATGCTTGCCAATACAACAGTGGAAATGAATGCAGAACACTTCCTGCAGGAATATACCACTATAGATTTGCTATGTATTTGCTAGTTTGTGGAACACATATCCAACAAATGTATGTAGAATCATGCAGCATGTCATGTCAACAGTAATAATAAAGGTGGATGTTTTATGCCGTCTCTTTACAGCACTCATTTTCAGGCTATGCATAATACAATCATTTGTTAATGTGTTTTTTTTATTTTTCACCCATTGAGTCAGACTTTGCAACTCATATTTATAAATGACAAAAATGTATTTGCAACACGGTGACCTTGAGGCCTCTGGGGTCCCTGGTCTGGGCCCACTTTGCTTGGAAGTCACAGGTAAAATAATGATGGCCGAAATACAGTTAGCTGCTTCCGCACACTGCAGGGGAACTTAAATAAAATGTAACCGTCATAAATGTCATTGCCCGTTTTTTTTATTTAAAAAAAGCCTTTTGTGAAAAAGGCCTGTCGGATTGTAATATGCACCATGTGTGAAACCTGGGCCGACTACAAATGCTGTGAGACTGAGAAATCATGGAACAGGGTGGTTTTCCAAGCCTCCATCTGCCCGCGTGGGGAGATATTACGTTTTCATATTATCTTATTAATGCTCAGAAGCACATTTTTCTCCAAGCCGGGCCTGGGGGCTGGTTCTGCTCCCTGGGATGCTAATGAGCGCGTCTGCAGGTTTGTGAGCTATGCAATCTGCCCGTTAGCGACATCGTGTTCCCTGTGTTATCTGGCATTTTAGAGGCGTGCGCAGGCCTCGGGTGTCTCTTACTTCCAGTTCTTTTCTCGGAATCACTTACCACTGCTACAATTTGTGTTTCGCGACTTTAACAATTTCTGCCCGTTTCATGGCTAATGGCGTAGTAAACAGTCCCTTCGTATTTCGGGTGTAAAATAGCAGCAGGTGAGGGAGAATAACAAAGCCACGCTGCATTTGAAGGAGCACTGTGGAAGCCAAAAGAGAGAGAGAAAAAAAAAACACCAATGGCGAGAAAACGTGAGCCCACGGTGGAATTAGTGGCTATAAATTTAAGGAATAAAACATTGCTTGTTGTTGAATCTCAGAGCTGTGTGCTATCGAGGGGTTACCATAGAGTTCCCCTTCATTCGTAATTAATGTGCCATGATAGAGCCATCATGATTTTGTGCTGATCCGGAGTTTGCCCTTGCATGTGACTTTTGGCTCGTGGTCTCGTCCTCGAAACATGCGCACACGCACGCACGCATGCGCGCGCCCATACCCACACTTGCATAGAAACCAGGAGGATCACAGTATGACACTCGCTGGCAAACGCAAAGTGCTAATGTGTCTTGTTTAGAAGCCGCAGCATCTGGTGAATAATTTAGAAGTTCTGTCTCATGCACCTGCACTGGTCTGAGTGGCGCTGTAACGCTGTGATGGGTTTTATAACTGGATGCCTGTAATGTCGTTCATTAGAGCTGGCCTACTGTTTCACAGCTGTGCAATGTGAGGTGGAGAGCTGGGAATGTGATGTTAACCACCAAAAGGGAGGCTCCTACGCGGAGATCCCCAGTTGTTGTTCTCAATTTGTGTAAAGCTACTGCCTTGAGATTTCGGATCGGGTTCCATTATGTTCTCGTCAGACAAAATCCTGTATTTCGTCCCTCTATTTACTTTCGCTTTCAACGCCTGTTCTCCTGGCTGTAATGGGCAGTCTGTGCTAAACTCACAGACACAAACGCACACAAACGCGCACGCACGCACGCACGCACGCACGCACGCACGCACGCACGCACGCACGCACACACACACACAGCATCTGCCAGTGTCTCACTGTCCTTTCATCTTTGTTTCTCCAGCCCTCTTCTTTGTATTTTTGTACACTACACCAGGGCTTTTCGGCAGCTCCTCCACATAACTGACACTTCAATGGCATTCTGGGTGCAGTGGAGGAAATGGTGGGTGAGAAGGCCTGGCTGCGACTCAGTCATTTATGGATTTGCCTCATGCTACTTACGCGCCACCTGCTTTGGTATGTAGGCAGATGTGTCTTCCATATTGGAAGAGTTGTGAAAGGCTGTAATATTGTCCATTTGTTATTTTGAAGGAACTCAAGATGTGTTGCTTTGACAGCGCCGGGGCACCTGTCTGTGCTCGTGCCTGTGTCCCTTCTCTTTGGTCCATTCTGCCTCAACACACTGGGGCCTGGTGTTTTCAAATAATCACGCAGAGGCTTTTTTTTTGTCCCTTTGTGAAGGAAAAAAATTGGTTATTTACTCATAGGAAATTAATTTTCCTACCCCGCTGGCCGCGGTAACTTCAGATGGACACGGTGGTTTTGAGAAAGGCCATCTTTCTCCCTTTCCCTCGGTCGGATGGACACACACACACACAAACGCACACACTCTTTTCTCAAATTAAATGTCAAAAGGCGGGGCATGAAAATCAATGCAGTGCTGTGTGTGGAGAGACATTTGCCTATCTCATTCAGATAGGCAAATGAGCGCTGTGAGGCTGATTATTTGACAAGCTCAATGCTAATGAAATCTAACCTAATACCCCCCCTCCCCCTGTCCCACATCACCACAACTGGGGTAGGGACACACAAGGGAAATGGGATGAGGCTGATAACAGTAAAGGAGCTCACAGTTATGCTGGATTCTCCCAGCCCCATTGAGGCCTCAGGCCCAGCTGGTAAAGTCACGCCTCAAGACGCTCCCTCTGAGGATTGGTGTCACAGGCAGGTTGAGGGGGAGAATGTGAATAAGGCTCTTGTTCCGATTCCTCCATGTTTCATTCTCCATTTGCCAATCGCTCTCCCTACGTCTGTCTCTGTGGGTTTGTCTCTTCTTCTCTCTCGTGGCTCTAAGACTAGCACTCTTTGCTCTTTGAATTTAGGTGTGACCAACACTGGACCCAGGCTAAGCAGACTGAGTATTTATATAAAGACCGACAACCTGCTGCACTTAAATTACACTGTATCTCCTGGGTGAAATGCAATTATTCTTTTTTTTACCATTGCCATGAACCTCTTCATATTGTTGAAAAACCGGCATTTTCTTGATCATACATATACATTTAGAAACGGTTTCATGTATGTTTGATTAATGAGGCTTTAAGACTCAAACCACTCGTGAATGCATAAAACTAAGTCTGTGGTGCAGGACACCCTACCGACACCTTTGTATGCATGGCATTGATTCCCTCCAAATGTGAGCTCAAAGCCCCCTCCAACTACTACTTCTACTGCTACTTCGTATTCTACAATAAAAGTCTGTTCAGATAGATAACTGAGAGTTTCAGGTGTTACTTTGTGACACAGTTACACATGACTGGAGTCTTTACAAGAGCTAAAACACATCTGAAGTTTCAAACTGTATACATTGGTTTTGTGAATCACACGTTTAAAGGTAATTGATCATATATACTTTATGTTCAGACTAATTGATTTGTGAATTGCTGGTGCCATGGCATATAGGATTTTGTGGTATCGTTGTTCATTCGGTGTACATCTCAAAGGAAATACCGGTCAATTCGTAAAGTAGTACCAAAGTGTCACTGTTTTTAGGAATGTGTGTGAAGGAAATGCATTGACTATGCTGTATAATGTAATAAGCTCACGAAAAAAAGTAGGCAGATGAAAAAAAAAACATGCACACAGTATTACGATCAGCTAATTGTGCTCACTCTATTCACCAGAGGAAAACTAATGAACACATAAGCACGCACACACACGCACGCATGCACACAACTGATCCATAACTGCAGAGTCAATATCACTGGGTCACATTTGTTTTCTGGTCATATTTATTTTTATCCCTCACATGAAAGTCCACATAATGTAAGAAGATTAAGGTCCCCGCAACATTAGTAATTCCAAGACCACAGTCAGACACAAACACACACACACACACACACACACACACACACACACACACACACAC
The DNA here is from genome assembly GCA_016785305.1 of Colistium nudipinnis. Lineage (NCBI taxonomy): Eukaryota > Metazoa > Chordata > Actinopteri > Pleuronectiformes > Rhombosoleidae > Colistium > Colistium nudipinnis. The sequence goes on along the minus strand of JAFBJU010000703.1, from coordinate 617,585 downwards.
ACACACACACACACACACACACACACACACACACACACATACACACACACACACACACAGCTCTCATCCCTTCCATCCTCTGTTAAATAGCTTATTCAGAGGGAAGAGTTATGATTCAGTTCCAATCAGGAGGCTGCCCCAGATACCCAGCAGGTCTACAGGGCGCACATTTTAATAAGACCACGGCAGCCTTTAGATGATTGAGAATATATTCAAATATTTATTAGCATTTATTGATTTTTCGCAGTTATGATTAGATTTCTTGTTTGATGACACCGTGGTGTGTGTGGGCTATGGATGGCTTTTACTAACTTTGGCTTTCACGCCTGAATGCCTCTCTGTGGATGTTTAATGGCTTAGCACGTGACACCTGATATACTGTACTCACAGAGAATGTATTACCTGGCAGGTGGCGGCCAAAACGTTCCTATATTCATTTGGTTTATAGCATTAAATATAACCCCTGCACTCAAGAAAGACTTGACTTTTTATGCTCATTATTAACGTCTCTTAGAGAACATAGAGAACAGCCTGGAGTCTTTCCATCACTTGCATCACTGTTTCGATTGTTGATTGATTGATTGATTGATTGATTGATTGATTGATTCGTCGATTTTGTTTTTCTTTCTCCAAACTCAGAATTGTAAGTAACCAGGGAAAATTCGCTGTGAGGATTTATGGCCTCATTTAGCTGAATGTGTTAGCGGGTCGATTTACATTTTAAATGGAAACACTACCTTTCCAATCCCGGGATCAACCAACTGTTTATGAGTCACTATAAACAGACACTGTAAAGACGTCACTGTGGTATACATTTTATGGGGCCTTGGTGAACACCCCGCTTCGGCCTTGACATTGATTTGGCTTCCAAAACTTTATGACAAAAAAGTGTAGTTGAGCTAACTAATTGATTTGCAGCCTTTAATGGTGAACACAGACCGAGGTACATGTCATCATTTACACTTGTATTTATTTATGTTGTAAGTATAGACTTAATAGAATAAAGTGACAAATTTTTTTTTCCCGAAAATAAAGACTCCCTTGCTTTCTCTCTTCAGTGAACTATATTCTTCTCAAGAACTAATTAATCTAGAGAAGCTCATGCTGTCAAAACATGTAGCAATGAAAGTGGTACCTATAGACTCTGCACGGCTACGGGTAATGATATTGTGTGAGTGTTCACTCTTATACAAAGGAAGAAGGCAAAGGTGCGCCCGACTAAGAGTCTTGTTTGTAAATCGTGTGTCTCAGTAAGCTGTGCTTGTGTATGCGTGTGCATGTGGAGAGCAAAGTGGCGATCTGCCAACAGTGAAAAGGATGAGAAGCAGGAGGATGTGTAGAGGGATTTTGAAGGCAGGTGTGTTTCAGGAGTGAAACGTGTGGCACTCCAGCGCAGTGAGCCGTGCACATGTGTGCGGGCTCTAAAAGGCATGTTTTATAGATGCATGCATACATGCAGCACAGCACAGTACAGTATATGCTGGACACCGGCACGCACAGCAACACGCATCACTGGGGTTACCATGCATCTATGTGTGAAATCCAATTGTTCGCCTCTAGTAGGCCCAGGGCAGTTTATTGTAGTCAAATATTTGACTGTTGTGGGTAAAAATGTCAACTCATGATCAATATTCAACACATGTCCCATACAGTGCTTTAATTCTCACACTGACGGACAGTGATGATACACATCTCAGGTCAACACTACACGCACACGCGGGCACACGCACACACTCACAGATTCAGGTGATGACAATCAACAATGTAGTTTTTTTACGGGCAAATTCAGCCTCACTAATCTCAATCAGTCCTTGTGACAACTGTCTGGTTTGAATCCTCACATAAGGATTGTTCAAACCCTATTATCAATTGATAACACGCAAAATGCCCCCAGTCAGCCTTTTTCCACAAACACAACAGACTACGCAACGTCTCTCACGAAGAAAAAAAAAACAGCGGTCTGTTTTGCCCAAGCACACATGCCGTTGCAAAGCCCTTCGTGATCGGTCTATTCGGGCAGGGAAATAGTCACTCTGTCGGGGAGGAAAAACACGGACCCTGCGAGCCGCCGCGCTTCAGAAAATGAGCGGAAACGTGCCCTCTGATCGCACATCCACATAAACTTACCGGCCGTGACACGACAGACGCCGACACAGCTGAGGGCGAGCAGCAGAAATCTCTCCATCTTTCTATCGCTCGGGCGACGTGCGCTCCCATTTACTCCGGCCAGTGCTGCTGCGCGGCGCTGCTCGCCATCCGCGTCAGTTCATGCGCACCGTCTCGTCTGGTAAAGGGACAGCGGCGGCACGTCGGGGGCTTTTCAGCACCTCGGACAGCGACGCCTCCGCCCAGCCGACTGCCTCCGACTGGTCCCGAGCCCCCGGGCCACCGGACCCTGAGCCGAATTACTGCTTGGTCTCGCTGTTCCCCAAGCCGGGCTCCCATAAAAAACAAAACAAAGAAAAAAAAAAAACATATAACCCTTCCTGATGTGCTGCTGCTGCTGTTGCTGTTGTTGGAGGTGTTGCTCAGCACCGATCGGCTGCTGCAGACAGACAGAAACGTGCTGGCTGTGTATATGCCAGAGCCACACGCGCTCCTGAAGGCTTCGGCACAGGAGAGGTGGAGATAGCTAATTTTGGAAAATCATAGCCTGCATCCTGAAATGCTGAGACTGGAAGGTGTAAAACAAGAAGGACTCGCAGCACCCGGATCTCACTGTAGTGTCTTATAGTATCTATAGAGAGAGTTAAAAAAAACTCACTCAAAAAACAGAATCCCACATGCTTCTTATTGCAAACCCATCCGCAAAACCATATGTCGTCATTCAGGGCTTCTTCCCACTTGTCCTGAAGCAAAAGGCAGCGAGAGATGACAAATCTGATCGAATCACCGACAGCCCTCCTCCTTTGTCCCGCTCTAGCGTTTCACTTGCCCGCTTGGTGAGCCACTACTCTGGATTACTGCTGCCCACTCATTGATTAAATATGCATGCGTTGGCCCACGCACACAGTCGGCTAAGTACAGTCTCTGTCTCTGCTGTGTTGCTTTCAACTTGCTGTGTTTTCTTCCTCTCTCTATCTCTCTCCCCTCCACTTCCATAAGAAACACGTGTCTCTTGACTTTTCCACTGTGACGACTCCTCCGCTCGCATTCGTGTCCCACGAGCACCGAGAGCGCACGGTTGAAGGGAGGAAAGTGAGTGGATTAAGTGTGCATACAGTACCTGATGGCTTCCCTGCAGCGCGCTGTGGATGGGGAGCTTTTCCGGAATCTGTGTGAGTGTGTGTGTGAGTATGTCAGTCCCAAAGCCAGGAGACTGGCACTGTCCCCTAGCTGTGTCCCCAAGAAATGTTTCCTCACCCTGCTGTGTGCCTGGATTCATAGCCAGCTGCCTCTGACGTGCTTCAGCACAACCCTTTTGGCGTTGGTGGTTATTGTGCTGTTTATTTGCAGTCTTCAGATAGGCTCTGACACTCTCTCCCTTACACGTGTGTGTGTACTTGTGTGTGTGTGTGTGTGTGTTTGTGTGAGTGAGTGTGTATATATATCAAACGCCCCAATCACCATCATAATGCATGTCCTTAACCACCAGCAATGCACTATTAGCAAATTAAATACATTAAAATACCACATTCTCATTTACAATGTCTTGAAATCAAACGTTGTTTAGCCTAAGTGAGAATATCGGCAGAATATTTTGCAATATCTGTGCAGCCTGTCAAATATGAAATGCCTTCATACAAAGTGGCAGTTGTTCTTGTTTTACTTTTAATTATATTTAACCAACTAATTTGAACATTTTCTAAAAAGCATGTATACCACTGCAACAATGCATCGTGTATCATGTATAAATAAAGTGTAGCTTTGTGTGTAAAATTGTTGTTAGGTAAATAGTAGCTTTGGCTCTCAAGAGTTTTATTGGGACTCATATTTATCTGTTTAGAACATTTTTTATTGAATAAGTGCTGCTCCAATGCTCCATTCAGTGAAGAAGAGGTAATAACTGTTATCACTGCCTTTTACAAAGGGAGGCCCAGTAGATGTTTCACCTGAAAGTAGTTTTTCCTTATAGGTGGAATCATATATGGCATACATGTATGCTTACTGTATATACTTTTATGCAGTTATGTTTAGATTTATGTGGCTGTGAATACATACAAAAGTAATATCTACTAAACTAAATCGTTGGCTATCGTCACACCACACCGGAGATTTTTGGGGGATTTTTTGGGGGATCTCTTTTTTTTCCAGCGACCTATTAACTTCCAACAATTGACTGTATATACAAATTCACAGAGTTAAACATAGCCGGTTATGGAATGCTGCCAATGCAAACCAGTTGCAAACTGCACTACAGCAGGTGAACTAACAAAAATCCCTTGCTGCCAGTGGAGCATTTTTCCCATAGACCCGTAAAATATATCAAAGAAACCAAGCCATTGACACACTTACATGCACACTACCATTTATAGCTTTTGGTTACGTGAAACTTCATCGCATAAAATTAAGTAAATAATACACAAGGGATAGAAGATAAACATATATAAGCTTCCACTTTACTAAATAAATAAATACATGTTACCAACAATAAGAATTAGAAATCAAAGGCCTGTACATGCAATTAATTCCAAGTTCACATTTTTCCAAAATTGTTTTTCCTTTCATCCGTTTACCTTTGCGAACATAGTCATTGACTATATCAAGTGCGATTCAAGTAGGCAACTGGACTGGTTGAAAATTTCTTGAAGACGTTTCACCTCTCATCCGAGGCTTCTTCAGTTCTAACTAGCTGCTGGAAAAGTTAGTCATTGACTAACTTCTTGATTAAAATTAGCTAGAAGAAATGTAGGTGATAGGGTTTTTTTTTAAATTACATATGCCTTTGAGCATCAGCAAGATGTTTCCTCCAAAGGAGCAAATACAGCTAAAGGCAAATTTACTTCATTCATTTTGAGCCCAGGCAGGACAAAGACAGCCCAGTACACTGTCAACAGTTTCCACACCATCGGGGAACTCTCAGAGACCTCTCAAAGTCCTGGGCACACATAATGTTAATGGCCTTTAAATTCAGCACTCAGCAAACACATAAAGGACTCAGCCCAAGCGAGTAATTTGCTTCTGGAAATTGGCCTCACTGATACCTTACAGTCTTCCACATTAAACACAGATCAAGCAGAAAATCAGCAATAAATCGTATGTCTTTATAGACATTGTAGTTAATCTATGCTTCTGTGAGCCAGTGGGAGACACTTATCTCAGTTTGTGTGTGTGTGTGTGCGTGCGGGCGTGTTTGTATGTGTGATTGTGTTTGGTCAGGGAAAAGGATTTGTATGGTACCTGTAATCATTTTTCAAAAGGAGAAGCAGGGGGCACTGAAGTGGAACATTCGTCTAAAGTTGTGGAGGTTGTGCCCAGCTTATCGAGCTCTCTGACGTGTCCCCTCTGCTAACACACACAGACTTTAGGAAGCTCGGATGTGCAGAGGCTCACTGCTACCTCCCTGCTTACATAATGAAAGAAAGGACCAGGTCACACCTGACAAAGCAGAAGCATCCCTTTGTAAATATAAGCCTAGTTTGTTTTTATTTAGAAAAATGAGAAACAACACATTTTGCCAACTGTTTGCATTGACTTAATTAGCACATAAAATGCAATTCTTTTTTGTGATAATCAATTTAAAACATTAAAATATCAGCAGCTAGAATGTATATGTAGTAACATGTTTTAATTGACACTTGCAGCACGGTTCGTCCTGAATGGTTCCCATCCAGGCATGTTATCAGGAAACCACAAGAGGAGCTGCAGGACATGGCTAGGAATAAAGACAGCTTGCATTTCACACTTAGTCTGCTGCCACCACGACTAAAGTGCTTGGTGCTGTTCAATTCTGAACCTCCCTTATGAGCCACATTTTTTCCTTTTTTTGTTGATGTATAATCCCACATATATTGCAGTCCAGGGGCATTAGTCCATGGCTTTTAAGAGACAATTTATACTTTTTTGTTATTCATTAAATTTGAAATTGCTGAAACATGAAGTTCAGGCACTATCAATTTTAGTCACAAAGTAAGCACTTCATCTGACCAAGCACTAAAGCCACAGAGGATTATATGAAAAACTCCCAAAACAGTTGCTTCAGTCTACAACCTGATTTGTCTTTTTTTTTCCTACATCACAGAAACGAAACAGCAGCCTGTCACGGCATGAATATTTTACACGCATCAATATTTCCTGATGCAACACTGCAGCTTTACTGGGACTTTTCTGCCTTTCAAAATGAGTTTGGATTAGGAGCTCTGGCTGGTCACTCGGAGGCGAGGACCACTTCCAAGTGGGCATTTTTCTTTTACAGATTGGTGTGGGGTGAGAGCAGGAATCGAGGGACAAGGGTCGTTGTTCCTGTTTTAGCTTGATGGGTTTGGGACTATGGCCCAGGAACAATAATAAATACTGAGCTGTGACGGCAGCAGAACGCAGGTTTCAACCTGGGAGAGACAACATTTTAAACATGGTTTTTGGAGAAAAAAAACACATCTGTACTTTCCTTTCTCCTGTTGGTCTAAGTTTAAAAAGTTTGATTGTCACCCAGGGTTGACATGTTAGGAGAGGCGGATGCACTGGCAACGGTAACTCCCTCATGATTGAGTTCCAGCTCATAATCCCATTACAGTGCGGCATATTCAGAATGAATGTGCAGCTTTGTGTGGAGAAACGCTCGTGTCTAAAAAATAAAAAATAAATGGGGGAAATCTGAACTGGCAGCAGCTCTCTGACTCAAAGCTTCTTATGCGAGAAGACGGAAGATAAAGTGAATTTAACCAAAGCAGGGTTGTCAAACTCAATCACAGAAATGGCCCAAACTCAAAGCAAGCTTTATGCTGTGTGCCAAACAGAATTAACATTCATTGAACAGATTAAAACTAACCTTTTCTAAAAAAAAATCTGAAAAATAAATTGGATTAATATAATAATACAATCATTTTCCAAATAAAACCAATTGACTTCAAATGATGTGTGTTTTTCCATTAGCATATCTTCAGGCAAAGTGAGAATATTTAAAATAGAAACAAAGCAGGTGAAAGCTGCAGATTTGGCGTTAGAGTCTGGAGGGTGGAGTGGAGGCAGAGACGTTGCAACAGGGCAGGCAAACGAGGCAATTGCCCCGAGCTAGAAGGGGGTCCACGTTGGTCCCTACGTCGTTGTTGCTGTTAACCAATGTAAACAGCCGTCTTTGGGGACTTCGCAATGACGGCTGTCTACATTGGTCAACAGCAACGACAACCTGAACCCCCTTTTAACGCATTGCCATGCTAGTTGTGTGCTGTCATAAGCTTCGTTTTTGTATTAATTTATTCCAATAATTATTTTGCCTTGGGGCCCCAGAGTGTCTTGAAATACCACTGAGTGGAGGTGTGCTGCGTGCATCAGTGACGCGACTTCTTCTGCTGCGTGATGTGTTGTTCATCTTCATCACTGAGAAAGCGGAGCGGCATACTTTTCGGTGGAAGCAGGGGAGTGTGCGAGTGTGCCCGCGGGTCTTGACCGTGGCGGGCTGCATTATGGGGGTTGTAGTATAAGTGGTGTGGTTACCGACAGGTACCGGATGTGGCCCACGTGCGTTGTGTTTGGCGTGTCGGAACTGAAGAAACTAATGGTGGCAGAAATCCGCAGCCACCTCCGATGGGGGGAAAAAAAACCGACGCCTCTCTCCATTACCATGTTCGTTCCTGAGGTAAGTTACAATTTTCTGTTGCTTTAGTATGTGAAAATGTTTGATTCATGTAATCTGTCATGATTTGTTTTACATGTGCGAAAGCAGCTCTGTTGAATTACATGAATGCAGCAGTGGGCACTGTCTACACTGGTAGTGTAGATGGTCAGGTTACTTTTATTTTTATATTCGTTTTTTTTTTTTTTTTAATCAACGACAGCTGACCTGATAGCGTTTTTGATTGTATTTACACATGTGACTACTTATAATATATAGCTATCTTTGCTCTTACTTATTTTATATTTTTTTGCAACACATCCATGCCCAGTTTACATGGACATGAATATGATGTATATTTTCAGGCTTGTTTAAGACATCGTCTTAAAGTAAAACAAAAAGTAGAAAAATAGGTCAAATGTTTAGGAGTATATGATTTGTTTTAAAGTACAAAAACATGAATACACCGCAAATATTTTAATAACGGACGTGATAATGCACATACCTGCCAACAAACTATCAAATACTAATGATGATATGCTTCAAGTGCATACAGTAGGTTCTCCTGCATGTGCAGTAGGTGTTGGCTTTCCTGCACCAGCTGTGTTGTGTTAGAGCCCATTGATTGTTAGTCCCTGCGTCCAGGAGGCCCACCTGCCTCCCGTCAGGTCAGGGATTTAATGATCAGCCTCCTCCTCCTCCCGCCCCCTCTTCCTCCTCCTCCCCCCTGCCCTCTTCCTTTGTTTCCTCCCTCCGTCTCCACCTTAACGTCCTGTGTTGGAGTTACAGCCTCCTTATTGACATTAAGTCGTTCCCCCTAGCTGGGGAGAATTCAATTTAATTGGCCACAATTTTGCCTCACAGAGCACAATCGCATAACTGTATATATTTTTTCATGCTGGGAAGTTGCAGAACTCATTGTAGTAATATATTGCGCAGCACCTATTCATCAGGAGTGCAATCTTTACTTTGACAAGGAGTGAGCGAGTGAGCGTTAACTCTGAGGTGAAAAGCCCTGCCTGTTGTGTATTAGAAAGATGTGTTCTGAGCCTTTCAATGATTTTAACTGCACAACTAGCTCAGATGAGTGAAAGTACTGCTTGAACATGGGGAGATGATTTTTTACACTTTTATATTTCCATTTTTTTTAAGAGGTCTCAGGAGTGGGACCTTTTAGTGTTCTCTTACTACGGTGGCAGGCGTTCCGTTAAATTAACATTAGAGCAGAAAAAAAGCAGCTCAGGTAATTTTCAGTGTGAAAGCGCTGAACTCTCTGATTCATAGCTCAATAAGTGAAAACTCTCAGTCTCAGCGCTACTCACTCAACCAAATAATGCTCTGCTCACACCCAGCGCTGCTGATAATCTGACATCCAAACAAGAATCGGCATTTGCAAATTGCTCCCAAGTGTTCATCAAAGCCGCATCGAATTCCGCTGCTTCTAAAAGCTCCAAGTGTGCACTTAGCATCCCAGATTAAAAAGCAAGAGTTTGACTGAGAAAATTCCCTAAGCTGCTTCTGCATCTGCTTCCTGCCACTCCGACTTTTGATCTACAATGTCACTGAAGTTCTGGCGCTCGAAGAAAGCACTCAGGGTAACGACTGCAGCGAAGCCAACATCATCCTTTGATTTCATGGTGTTGATTTCATGTGGAACCGAATGGATACATGCAGATGTATAGTATTTCAATAGGGGTTATTTTATGAGTAGTTTTCTGTGTGTGTTCGCACGTGCCATAAAATGGATTCTTGATATGCATGTGGGTGTTTTGTGACAGGTAAGAGGTATCTGTGGCTGTGTAGTGACTTTGAAAAAAGAATCCTTATTAGTAAGTTTAATATTTCACTGAAGTTCAGTAGCAGAGGTACCAGGCACTAGATCTACAACTCTAGTTGTCTGGTGTAGTGTAAGGTGTATGTGGCCGCATTTACAATAAATTCAAATAAATACCATGATACTTTAAATTTGTTTGAACATGATGTTTTGCAGATATTCCCTCCCCTAGCCTGACCATGCCTGTAAACTGGCAAATGACATTTTATCGCTATTATTATTGTTATTATTATCTGAATGATGGCCATAACTATCAAAATAAAACTTTTAAATTTTAAAGTCTAAATCTAATCTAAATTTTAATTAACCTTAATGAATTATTTTTTGATTTTCACCCTAGTCCTGCAAATAATTTTCCACATGCACATACAGACGCACGCACGCGCACACACACACACACACACACACACACACACACGCACACACACACGCACATAAACATTATTATCTGAGGATTAGCAGAGAAGACTGGGAGGAATAAAGGGAAATCATATCAGCAGGAAAAAAAGAGAAGCACTTTCAATGCTGCACTGTAAGCAGTCACACTTTGTCTGTGTGGGCGGAGAAGCACAATTACTGAAACACCACAGCATTGGCTGCTGTATTCCGTAGGGCTACCCTCAAAACCAAGCGTTATCTTCCTGCTGAGATAGTGTGCCACCTAAAACCAACACTGTCGTGCGTTCGTGCGTGTGTGCGTGCGGACATGTGTGCGTATGTGCTTATGTGTCAGTATCAGAAGCATCTTTATTGCCAAGTATTTTGTCTTTACAAGGAATTTCCTGTGGTGTGATGGTGCAACATTAACATGACAACAATAATATAGAAAATATAAAAAGACATGAAATTATTATTTACAGTGTAAAATGTATTACATAAAAATACAAAAAGTAAAAAAAAATACAAGCAGCAAAAATAAGAAGAGCTGTGTAGTAAAAGTGACAGAGAGTAGAGGGGGCTGTAATGTAACCCATGGGGACATGGGGGGGTTAAGTATCTCGGTGGTGGGGGGAGTGGGATATCAGTAGTTGTGTTTGGCCTTGTTGATGAGGTTTATTCCAGAGGGTTATAAACTATTTGTGTGTGTGTGTGTGTGGCCTTTTCCCTTTATCTCCATGTCAGACATTAATGCATTGCGCTATGGCATTGTTTATGCATAACCGCATAAACACGCATGCATGCACTGGCATTCACACACACACACACACGCGCACAGGGGATGCATTATATGTTTTACACACATGGATGTGAAACATGAATCGTGCTGTAGAGGAATTTGACATTTTAGTGATTTAACACACTGGAAAGCAACACCCCTTTGCAAGTGCATTGACGCAGAGCAGGAACCCCACACATCCCACCTCACTCTGGCAGCAGCCTCCCCATCTTCTTCTCCACCTGTCACACTGTGCCTCTCTCAATTAAATGGACCACTGAACACCAGTGTTCATCACCGAGGAGTGATTATTTAAACGGTCAGGGCCGAGCCACAGACCCAGACGTGCGTTTGTGTTTGGATCATGCGTTTTTGTTTTTGTCGTGTTGTTTATCTACAGAAAACCTGACTTACAATCCTCAGCGATGCTGAGCCGAGGCACACTGCTTGAATCCCAAATGAGACTAGTGTCTGCTGACATGTTTTGGGTGGCTTCCTCAGCACAACATGGAACTCGAGATATTAATGCTGCTCTGTCTTTCATCATTGTTACGTGCACTTTCTTCCTGTTGCCCCTAGATGCGCATGCCAGCGTACACAAGTTTGTCTTTTTGTGTGTCTGGTGAACAAAGAAGTATTTGGATATTCGACGAGGCCAGCCCACTGGGAAGCTGGGGGCAAAGATTCGATGGCAAAGTGTGAGCTGATCACTTGCGCTTTATCTAAAGGATCACTGTGTCCAAACGCCCCCTACATCCAACCTTTGATGTAACGGGTCACTTTCACAACCCTACACTCTTTAACACCTTGTGGTTCCTCCTTCATTGAAATGGAGTCGGTGACCATCGCACAGTAATAGTAGTAGTAGTAGTAGTGTGAGCAATTGATAGCGAAGAGTTTTGGCAACAAAGTGGGTGGAGGGGGGTTAAAGTCAAAGATGTTTTGCTGATTGTTAATTATGAATTGTTAATTGTTTTTGTGTCTCCCAGGTTATTCAATAACCTGATTACATTTTTCAGCATAGGCTGACGAAGGCCTGTCTGTTGCATGCTGATACAGGCACAGCCTCTCCTCTCTTAAGCTAAGTCACAAACACAGAAACGTCCACCGCACGCATATACACACACACACACACACCCCCACACACACCCAGGCACACACGAGCACGGAATTGAAGCATTAACACCTGCACAGTTGCCTTTGCATGACCAGTGGGGGAGAGGGGTGTGTGAGTTGAACCTGAATCATCAGGTCAGTGGAAGTTGAGTTTCACACTGTGCAAGTTGAACCACGTGCACATGAACACGCCTGCATACATCTTTACCAGCACTGCAGAGCATGACATAGAAGAGTAAAAGGTTAGTGTTTTCTCAAGAAGGTGTGAGAAGTGATGCAACTCCAAGCGGCAGCTGAAACAGTCAACAGCCGGTTGACAGTGTTATACTATTGGCAGTTTTGCAGAAAATTGACGCTTGTGGTGGTGTTGTCTTGTTGCAGTTTAATCATTTCAATAGCTAAAGGCAGACCTAAGAACAATTTTTTGAATGGTAATATTCACTTTTTAACCGGAGAAGACTGATCGTTTGAAAGATGGGTAAAATAAGCCATCTGTGTTGGCAAAACCCTCTCTCAACAGAGGAGGGGGCTTAAGCCTAGCTTTCAGCCACCTACAATGCTGTTTTTTTCTCTACCCAGACAGCTAAACTCCCTCCACAACGCCAGGGACCTCTATGGTGAAGCTAATATCCCTAATTTACACCCGGAATCAAATGAAGGCAAAAACTCTGAAGCCAGGTCAGGGTGATCAACGATCTGCAAGCTACCTTCACAGACCATGGTAAGTTGTATGTAAATTTCACCAAAAACATCATAGTATAGTATGTAGTCCAAAAAGTCAAACATTTTCAAAACACTTCAAACATGCCAATCAACGTCAGAAAAGCCAAAACTATGGTGAAGGTGACAAAACATTTAAAAAAGTGAAAAACATTATAGTATGGCGTCCGAAATTTAACCAAAAACGTCATAGTGGGAAATGTTGTCCAAAAATTTAAAAAAAAAGTAACATTCTTTAAAAATCTTTTTGAAACATGAATAGCAACGTTGGCAATGTGAAAAAATAAGGTAGAGGACTTGAAAACGTCATAGAATAGCATGTCTTAAAAAATTACAAAAAAATGACTTACTTACTAAATTACTTACTCTTGCCTTATGTCGACCAAAAAGTCTAAAATTTCAAAACACACGAAACTCGCACATTAGCATTGGCCGGGCCTAAAAATAGGATAGGTGTGGAAAAAGTGTAAACGTCCTAGTTTTTGGGGACTTTTTTGTTGTCCAAAATGTGAAAAAAAAACGACTTACGATAGGCTTACCTTTGGCCCAAAAATTCCCAATTTTCAAAAATTGTCAAAAACACTCGAAATTCGCACAGCAGCATTGGCAGGGCTTAGAAATAGGGGAGGTGCGAAAATAAAGTGAAAAAAGTGTAAACGCCCTAGATTTTGGGGACTTTTTTGTTGTCCAAAATGTAAAAAAAAACGCCTTACTATAGCCTTACCTTCGGCCCAAAATGTCTCAATTTTCAAACTATTTGAAAACACTTGAAACTCGCACAGCAGCTTCGGCAGGGCTTCAAAATAGGGTAGGTGCGAAAATAAAGTGAAAAAAGTGTAAATGTCCTAGTTCTTAGAGACTTTTTTGTCGTCCAAAATGTGAAAAAAACGCCTTACTATAGCCTTACCTTCGGCCCAAAGATTTCCAATTTTCAAACATGTCGAAAACACTCTAAACTTGCACAGCAGCATCGGCAGGGCTTTAAAATAGGGTTGGTGCAAAAAAAAAGTGTAAAGATCCTACTTTTTGGGGACTTTTT
>JAFBJU010000703.1:529906-602896 GCA_016785305.1 Colistium nudipinnis | reverse complement strand
AAAAAAACGCTTTACTATAGCCTTACCTTCGGCCCAAAAATGGCAAATTTTCAAACATGTCGAAAACACTCGAAACTCGCACTGCAGCATCGGCAGGGCTTAAAAATAGGGTAGGTGCGAAAATAAAGTGAAAAAAGTGTAAATGTCCTAGTTTTTAGAGACATTTTTGCTGTCCAAAATGTGAAAAAAAACGCTTTACTATAGCCTTACCTTCGGCCCAAAAATGGCAAATTTCCAAACATGTCGAAAACACTCGAAACTCGCACTGCAGCATCGGCAGGGCTTAAAAATAGGGTAGGTGCGAAAATAAAGTGAAAAAAGTGTAAACGCCCTAGTTTTTGGGGACTTTTTTGTTGCCCAAAATGTGAAAAAAAAGGTTTACTATAGCCTTATCTTCGGCCAAAAAATTCTCAATTTTCAAACTATTTGAAAACACTCGAAACTCGCACAGCAGAATCGGCAGGGCTTAAAAATAGGGTAGGTGCGAAAATAAAGTGAAAAAAGTGTAAATGTCCTAGTTTTTAGAGACTTTTTTGTTGTCCAAAATGTTCAAAAAAAACGCCTCACTATAGCCTTACTTGGCCCAAAATATCTCAATTTTCAAACTATTTGAAAACACTCGAAACTCGCACAGCAGAATCGGCAGGGCTTAAAAATAGGGTAGGTGCGAAAATAAAGTGAAAAAAGTGTAAATGTCCTAGTTTTTAGAGACTTTTTTGCTGTCCAAAATGTGAAAAAAAACGCCTTACTATAGCCTTACCTTCGGCCCAAAATGTCTCAATTTTCAAACATGTCGCAAACACTCGAAACTCGCACAGCAGCATTGGCAGGGCTTAAAAATAGGGGAGGTGCGAAAATAAAGTGACAAAAGTGTAAACGTCCTAGTTTTTGGGGACTTTTTTGTCGCCCAAAATGTGAAAAAAACGCTTTACTATAGCCTTACCTTCGACCTAAAAATTCCTTATTTTCAAACATGTCGCAAACACTCGAAACTCGCACAGCAGCATCGGGAGGGCTTCAAAATAGGGTATGTGTGAAAATAAATTGAAAAAAGTGTAAATGTCCTAGTTTTTAGAGACTTTTTTGTCGTCCAAAATGTGAAAAAAACGCCTTACCTTCGGCCAAAAAATTCTCAATTTTCAAACTATTTGAAAACACTCGAAACTTGCACAGCAGCATCGGCAGGGCTTAAAAATAGGTTAGATGTGAAAATAAAGTGAAAAAAGTGTAAATGTCCTCGTTTTTGGGGACTTTTTTGTTGTCCAAAATGTGAAAAAAACTTCTTACTATAGGCTTACCTTCGGCCCAAAAATTCTAAAATTTCAGTCTATTTGAAAACGCTCAAAACTCGCACAGCAGCATCAGCAGGGCTTCAAAATAGGGTAGGTGCGAAAATAAAGTGACAAAAGTGTAAACATCCTAGTTTTTGGGGACTTCTTTGTTGCCCAAAATGTGAAAAAAAACTTCTTACTATAGGCTTACCTTCGGCCCAAAAATTCTAAAATTTCAGTCTATTTGAAAACGCTCAAAACTCGCACAGCAGCATCGGCAGGGCTTCAAAATAGGGTAGGTGCGAAAATAAAGTGAAAAAAGTGTAAATGTCCTAGTTTTTAGAGACTTTTTTGCCGTCCAAAATTTGAAAAAAACGCCTTACTATAGCCTTACCTTCGGCCCAAAAATTCCCAATTTTCACACATGTCGAAAACACTCGAAACTCGCACAGCAGCATCGGCAGGGCTTAAAAATAGGGGAGGCGTGAAAATAAAGTGAAATAAGTGTAAACGTCCTAGTTTTTGGGGACTTTTTTTTGTCGCCCAAAATGTGAAAAAAATACGCCTTACCTCCGGCCCAAAATGTCTCAATTTTCAATCTATTTGAAAACGCTCGAAACTCGCACAGCAGCATCGGCAGGGCTTCAAAATAGGGTATGTGCGAAAATAAAGTGAAGAAAGTGTAAATGTCCTAGTTTTTGGGGACTTCTTTGTCGTCCAAAATGTGAAAAAAACGCCTTACTATAGCCTTACCTTCGACCTAAAATTTCCTTATTTTCAAACTATTTGAAAACACTTGAAACTCGCACAGCAGCATCGGCAGGGTTTAAAAATAGGGTAGGTGCAAAAATTAAAACGTTTTAATAAAGCATGTCGTTAAAAATGAAAAAAAAAATCAATAAAACACCTTTCGGCCAAAAAGTCAAACATTTCAATACACACGAAACTCGCACAATAGCATCGGCAGGGCCTAAAAATCGGGTAGGTGAAAAAATAACGTGAGAAAAGTGAAAACGTCATAGTAAAGCATGTCGTCAAAAACACCTTACTATAGCCTTATGTTCGGCTAAAAAGTCAAAAACACTTTAGAATCAGAATTTGCTTTATTTGTCTAACACAACAGCACAATGCACATAGCAGGGGGAAATGTGTTCTTTGCAGTTATCCCATCCATGTCCGCAGTGGACGGCTGAGAGGCGCCCAGGCATCAGATGTTATGGGGGGGGGGGGTACCTTGCTCTGCGACATTAGAGGTGTTGGAGTTGGTGTGGTGGTTTTATGTCCATCCTTCCAGGGGGAGCCGCCTCGAACCGACCACCCTCTGGTTTGATGCACGTTAACACTTGTCATTGGCAGGGCCTGAAAAGAAAGAAAGAACACCTTTATTAGTCTCACAATGGTGAAATTCTATTGTTGTACACACACTACAGATAGAAAATAGGGTAGATGTGATAATAAAGTGAAAATATCATATTATAGCATGTCGTTAAAAACTTGACAAACATCCCCTTACTATAACCTTATGTTGGCCAAAAATTGGGAAGGTGCGAAAATAAGGTGAAAAAGCTAGAACGTCATAGTATAGCATGTTATCAAAAATTCAAAAAATTGACAAACAAAATCGCCTTACTATAGCCTTATGTTCGGCCAAAAATACAAAAATTTCAAACCACACGAAACTCGCACAGTAGCATCGGCAGGGCTTAAAAATAGGATAGGTGCAAAAAATAATGTGAAAAAAGTAAACGTCATAGTATAGCATGTCGTCAAAAATTTACAAAATAGGCCTTGCTGTAGCCTCGTGTCGGCCAAAAAGTCAAACATTTCAAAACTCTTGAAACTTGCACACTAACAACCTAAAAATAGGGTAGCTGTAAAATGTGTCAAAAACACTCGAAACGTGCGTAGGATAATTGGCAGTGGGTAGACGTGGAAAAACTCTTGTCTTCCAGAAATATAAAATCTTCTAAAATAAATTGTCAAAATCCTGTCAAAACTTCAGAAACGTGAAAAAAGTGAAAACATCATAGCATAGCCTTTTGTCAAAAATTCTAATAAATTACAAAAAAAACGCCTTACTGTAGCCTTAAAGAGAAAGAAATCAAAAACGTGCAAAGATACGCCAGAGATGTCATAGTATAGGTTTTCGTCCAAAATTTGACAAAAAACATAATTGAATAGTAGGTTGTCCAAAAATGTAAATAAAGACAAAAAAAATTGAAAACGTCAAAAAATACATTAAAACATCAGAAACGTGCAAATATATGAATGTTTGGAGAAAACACAATTTAGTAAGGTGGTATGTAAAGTAAGCTCACCTGGTAAGACTGTGATTTCATGAGCATTCAGGTGAGCCTTAGTCGCCGGGTTCCCGAGATGGGAAGCGAACCGGCGACCCTGGCTTACCAGGTGTGTCAACTTCACATATAGTTTTTTTTCCCCCCAAAATTGGGTATTTTCCAGGTCCTATTTCACAATTGTACGGCAAATTGAAATTATACTATAGATCATGGTAAGGTAATCTGCCTTACCAGGTGATCTAATATCACATTCCATTCTAAGTGTAATGTGTGTTTTACAATACCTACTTTCCAATTTCATTGCAGATTGAAATGGTACAATAGGTCACACATACTTTACAATGACGTCTTTTCACATTTTTTAAGTGTTTGCATTTATTTTTTAAATATATCTCTAATGTCTTTTTTGGACGACATACTACGTTTTGGAAGACATACTATACCATGATATTTTTCACCCCAGATATATACTCAAATTCCTGATGTATTTTAATACATTTGTTTTCCTTTTTGTCCCACATCTTGGTTCCCTGCCTGATGGATGATTGGCTCCAACAGACTTCTATTACTGCATCAAAGACACATTAAGGCCGCCCTAGAAGAGAAAGAGACATCTTGTGAATCATCTTGAGTTTGATTTGTCCTAAGTGGCTGTTTGTATATTGAGTGAGATGGGGCATGTACTATGCACCATATATTAAATATGTAGACCTACAGTACTGTGATGTTTTTTCCACATCCTACACTCTGTAGTAAATTATAAAAACAGCGGGAACTTTTTCATCATGAAAAAGTTTGCTTTGAAAATTCTCCACCATTTACAATTACAACATTTGACTAAAAACATCATAGTATAGTATGTCATCGAAAAATGTCAAAAAGTAAAACTGGAAAAACTCAAATATGCATAAATGCGGCGTCCAAAATCTTAAACAAAACATCATAGTATAGAATGTATTCTAAAATGTCAATGTATGTATTTTTGTCATCCAAAAATTCAATAAATGGCAAAAATGCATTTAAATAGTCAAAAATGTGCAAATATATGATAAAGTGGAACAAACTTCATAGTTTAGCATTTTACCAAAATATCAAAGTATAGTATGTCATCCAAAAATGTGCTAAAAATCTAATATTAAAAAAACAAAATACATTGAAACCTAAATGCGTAAATATATTAAAGAGGTGAAAAAAGTGAAAGACACTTCATAGTGTAGTATGTCGTCAAAAAAGACAAAACGGCTAAAAAACTTAAAATATGCATAAAAACATCAGAAAAGCACAAATAAATAAAGAGGAGAAAAAAAGTGAAAAAAACGTCATAGTATAGTATGTTGTCGAAATTTATCACAAAATTTCATCCAAAGTCAAATATGTGGAAAAACCTCATAAATGTATAAAAATGTCAGGAGTGTGTAACTTTATAAAAGTGATGAGAAAAAGTGAACATAGCCAACATCATAGTATGTTATGTCGTTCAAAATGTTACCAAAAATGTCATAATAGTCTCGTCCAAGTGTAAAAATATAAAAAAACATCAGTTTAGTTTGCTGTAAAACTTTGACCAAAAATTTCATAGTATAGTAATGTAATCCAAAAGGTCAATTATGTTGCAAAATCCATTCATAAGAAAAACATCAGAAATGTGCAACTATATGAAAGTAAAAAAAAAACGTCTATAGTATAGTATCTCGTCCAAAATTGTTCAAATATTAAAAATGGGGAAAAAAAGGGAAAACGATTAAAAACGTTTGTGGAAAGAGGTGGAAAAAGTGGTAAAATTTTTTATAATATTTTGTCCAAATTATACCAAAAACATCACAGTATAGTATATCGTCCAGAAATGTAAACATTTTTAAAATAGGTCAAAAATGCAAACAAGCATCAGAAATTTGCAAATATATAAATGAGGTATAAAAAATGAAAACATTGAAAGAAGCTTCATAGTATAGTATGTCCTCCAGAAAACATAAAAGTGTGAAAACTTAAAAAATGCATAAGTCAGCTTAGTTTGTTGGCAAATTTTACCAAAAACGTCATAGTTTAGTAAGTTGACCAAAACGGTCAAAAATGCATAAAAACATCAGAAATGCATTAAAATATAAAAAGAGATGAAAAAAAGTGGAAAAAAAAGTATTTTGATCAAAAAGGTCGTAGTATAGTACGTCGTCCAAAAAATATGGAAAAAGTAAAAGAAGTTGAAAAACTTCAGAAATGCATAAAAACATCAGGAATGCGCAAATATATTTTAAAAAAAAGTTGCGGTATAGTATGTTATCGAAAAATGGCAAAAATTACAAAAATACATAAACGTAAGAAATGTGTCAATACATGAAAGGTATTAAAAAAAGTGATAAAAGGCAAAGTATAGTATGTTGTCTCAAAAAAAGTGAAAAACGTATAGGATATTTGATTGGATGACAAGTATAGTATGTCATCCAAAAATGTCAACAATGTCAGCAAAAAGTCAAAAGTGCATAAAATCGTCAGAAATGCAGAAATATTTGAAAGAGGTGAAAAAAGGCAAAAATAAAAAGAGATGCGGTATAGTATGTTATCTAAAACTTCCCAAAATTAAGCATAAACGTCAGAAATGTGTCAATACATAAAAGGTATTAAAAAAAGTGAAAAAAAGGTAAGGTGTAGTATGTCGTCTCAAAATTAAAAAAGTAATATAAACTTCATAGTATGTCTTCCAACATTCTACCAGAAACGCCATTCTATAGAATGTCATCTTAAAATGTCAAAAAAGTCATTTTAATAATGTGTAATCCAAATAATGTAAAGAAAACTTCATAGTAGAGTATGTCGCCCCAAAGCTTGACCAGAAACGTCAAAAATATTGTGGTATCCCCGTCTTGGGACTACAGCTCCAAAAAGTATATATATTTTTTTCCATTGAACATTATCTATTCTGAAAGTATTGACTTTTTTGTCTAAACACACACACACCTTCACCACCACCTGCAACAGACGGGGTTACTCACACATCGGTCCAGTTTATCAGCTGTTGTCGACCAGTCCACTCCACGCAGAGGAACATCACAACTTCCTGAGGAGCCAGAAAGGAAAGAAAAAAACATCAGCTGTCTGCAGAAATTTGAATAGAATTTAAAACACTGTGACCGCACGTGCCACCCTGGTTGGACTGGGCTCTCGGCAGTTGGCCTTTGTTGCCTTAGGTACACCTCTCTGCCCACCCTCTTCCATTACATAAAAAAATACCCTGCTTATGTGATAGATATGCAAATAACTCAAGACGTGCGTAGGCAAATAACAAAGTGAAGTGCTTCAGTTTGGTCGGAGCGATCCCTGTGGCAATGAAGTGCTTATTATTTACTGGGTCCGAGCGCAATAAAGCATTGTAAGTCATTAGCAGGTGATGAATAACCAGCGCTGTTCTCAGCCATCAGAACATACATCTCTCTCTAGTATGAGCCATAAACTACGTACAGTGCGCGTATGAGACATCCGTCAGGCAGGCGATCAATCTTTCATTCATTTCAACCCACTGAGGGGGACTAAAAGGCACATGGCTGAAATAGTGTGCCGGGCTGTCAACCTGTCAACGGATAAGATATACCCGAGTGCACTGCTCTGTGAATGATGAAACGACACAATTGCAAAGTGGAATTTGGCACTCGCCCCCGCGTGACCTCCTGTTGCCGGCTCTGTGGCCGGAAAGGAGCACTGCCGGCCAGGGAGAGGGACAGAGGGGAAGTCGCTTCCAAGAGGAGGTGCGTTGATTGGAAGTGGATATGGTGTCGGATTGTTGTCTTGCCAGTTCATACGCACTTGCTGGGTTTTTCGTTGTGGTCTGTGAAGCACAGGGGGGGTAGCAGAAAGCCAAACTTCAATAGGACAGCAGTGTTGTGTGGCCGGGCGACTCGCTGAGTTTAATGAGGGCGTCTGTCAAAACAAAGGGCTTTCCGTTTGATGTTTGGCCCATGTCGCCTGACAACCAAATCAAAGCGGTTTTATTTTGTGGTGACTTGAGTTTAATAAAATGAGAAGCGCTACATTTTGAAATGATCTCGTTGAACCGATCAACGGGCAGAGATGGATCACTTCAGATCCATCCATCGAGATCGTTTCAAAATCAGAAGTTCAGCCATACCTCGAGTTTGTTCGAGGGAGAGACAAAAGAAAAATGCTTTTGATTTGGAAAGGTAACAAAACAGGTGGCCTCTTTCCTGCTCTTGCAATTTGGAGCTTTGCTTGTGACCGATCAAACCCCTGACCTGCCTACCCGTCGCTTGGCCACTCCACGCCCCTCCATTGCCCTAATGAAGCATGTCCTTCTCTGAGGTCCTCAGAGAGACTACCTCCGCACCGGACCAGGCACCTAATGAACCCACAGGATGGAGGGCAATGACAGGAAAAGCAGGCGGAAAATAAGGTAAAACTACCACAGAGAGCCCCTTGTACTAATAAAGAGACCCTTTCCCTGGCTCTTGTCTTCCATACTGGGCGCGCTCAGGGGACGGGGCAAGGGCGGCCGCAGGGATCTGACCACTTTAACATTCGGCTGCGTGATAAATGGTCAAGCAGTGAATGATTTCTCCCTTTTGGGAGGTCTTTTCTCATATGCCAGCACTGTATTAAGCTCTCATTTTAACTGATTGCTTCCGTTGTGCTTCTTGGCCCTGGCGCCACACCTGCAATCTCTCACTCTGCAAAGGCAAAATGTACATTTCCTTGCAGAGGCAGCACTTTCCCTGCTTTGCGTTGGTGGGAAAATTCACTTTCATTCAGTATTAGAACAGACGGGAGACTCTGAGGGTTATGTCATTCATTTCATCGCTACGCATTTTATGATGACGAGTTGCTAAGTGATGAGCCGAGATTTATCTCCATTTAGAGAAGATAGTGGCCTTGAAGAATATTTGCCATGGCACAGTTTCTTTATTATAATCCAGCTTATTAATCATTTATATAACCCCCATCCCAACACTCACCCTACCCCCACCCCATGGCAGATTGTGGCTCTTCTATAGACCCTTCTATTGTCTCACGCACGCACGCACAAACAAAAACACACAGAAACGACCTCCTTCCTCTAATCTGCGTGCGTGTGTGTGTGTGTGTGTGTGTGTGTGTGTGTAAGCGATGATGGTGGTGCATTTCCATTTGGAGGAGTTTTATTGAGGCTGGAGAAATGATAAAGCCAATGATTTATGAGCAGCAGAGACATGCCAGGCTAAATCTAATCCTACAGCAGGAGGGGAGAACCCACCAATGTTATTCTGAAGGAGTCAAACAGGCCGTTTAGCAAATTGCAGATAGTGCAATAATGCTGCATGGTCTATCACCAATCGGACAGTTTTGTTTGGCCGAATATCTGATCCTTTTACCAGATTTTATTGGTGTAGAGAATTGACCTAAAATCCCCACAAGAACACACATCTTTGAAATATTAACAACTGGTGTGAGAGTGTGGCGTGGCTAGGTGAGGAGGTTAAAATGAAGTGTATCCCAAAGGGCTCCTTTTCAGAGGTGTCCCAACACCCCCCTCCCCGTGTGGCATCTGCCCGTGTTTTCCGGCTCCCCTGCACTCATCAGCAGGCAGACGGGTGCGGGACTTTCTCCATCTGGCAGCCTCAGGCAGCACACACTGTACCACACACACAGCACAACACCCGGCACATACTAAATACGGCTACAGCGCTTGACACGCACACGTTGTATGTGGCCTTTTGGAAAGCATGTAACACTCGCATGCAGACTTTGGTACCTGGGATCCATTCATAGCGCTTCATCAAAGTGAATGTGTTTGTAGAGTAAACTAGAGAACTTTTTGAAAGAAAGTATCCAGTGCAGTAAGTGGTAAATTAGGAAACCATAAAAGCTCAAACACCAAACTTACAGAAACACAACACACTGTCTGGACCATCATTTTTCAGCTTTCCGAGGTATATGGTTCTTGGTGCACACAGTTCACAGCACTTCAGAAGTTGTAAGTCTATCCTTATTTGGCTCCGAAACCAAACTCTAACTACTTCTGAAAAGCAGGACTACGTGTGGATTAAAGGAACAGGAAGGCAGCACAAAAGGAGCTTTTATTGAGCTGCTGGTGCCTCTTAAAAAAACATTAAACCCGCCTAAGAGTCCCACTAGGCAGGAAGACAGACGCTCCTGTAAATCAATAACCATCACCGTCTTGTTCTTTGATGCGTGATGCTTGACGTCACTGCAAAACAACCTGCATTTTGACATAGTCCCTGTCAAAACCTAAGTGCAGACGCAGAAGTGAGCACAATCCTTTTTACATTTGCTGTTTACTGAATCGAGAGCGCAGCGGCTGTTTTCGTTTGATTGTAATGTACTTTGCTGTGCGACACTAGAGATTGCTTCATGCATGTTTATTGCGACTGTTGCCACCGGGGAGGCGAGCCCCTAACCAGGTAAAGTGAATGACATTCTCTACAGGATGAAAAAAATGCTTCTTGAAATGTTTTTCACATGCAAATGCAATATTTTTTTTTTGCTGAAATGACAGACAATAGGCAGGCACGCTCAACAGCCCCTGCTTCTAGCTTATGCATAGCATTGTCACTCTCCTGCAATGGAATATTTAATATAAGGGTATATAGACAGGGGTGTAAAGAGGGGGAAGCGGATCACAGAAGAGGATAAATTAATCCTTTTAAAAGTCCAAACTGATTATTTGCAGTTGTCCGCCATTCTTGTCCTTCTACAAACAAAGGGTCCGATTTTTTCCATGAGAAACAAAAAAGCAATCAATAACTCTAATCATCTAATGTGACCGATGAAGGTCAATGTAGAACTTTTATCTCAGTTTAACTCAGTTTAAACAATTTGGTGCCAATTTTAATCAAATTAAATTAAATTCAAGAATTAATTTTATTTACACTTTACATGAAGCACAATCGGATGCTCAGTGGGGTAGGTGGGAAACAAAATACAATATTGAATTGGCCAGATGGAGACCTGATGGGTGGTTCTTTACTGACGGACTCCACAGGAGATGGAATGGATCGATGGGCAGCTTTGGCGAAAAAAAAACCCAACAAATAGTACCGGGTGAGTTATGTCACTTGAGTAAATGCCAGCTGCCTTGATGGAGTGATGAATAAATTGCAAGTATGCACTTTCCATAGACCTCACACACTCAACCTCCCAGCTGGAATGCACGCAGCATTTAGCTGCCAACACCTGATGACATATCAGCAATTAGAGCAATTACAGCCATAGAGGAAAGTGGCAGTGCACAGAGGAAAGTTTCAGTGCGATGACACAATGCCAATAGGCCAGAGCTTGAAGAAGAAAAAAAAATGCTGCTAGTGATTGAAGTCACGCAAAGAGGTGCGGGCATGTCGCAAAGGTCATTTCATGCATTTGTTTACAGGGACGATGACTGAATAAAGCAAAGTGGTGGCCCTTTATAAAATGCGTGTCCAAAAGCGACGTTTGCCTCCAAATAAAGGGTTGAGATGACAGCACATCAGATTCGTCTAGATGGGAAGATAACAACCTTACATCCTCTACTCTACTTTTGAAAGGAGTAAGACATTATAGACGTTCCACCCAAAACTACCAGATATATCTATCAACTTTGCAGTTCTAATATTTCTAGTCTCTCCACGACAAATTAATTGGTTACCATTGTTTAAAATATAACTCCTATAGGCGTGCTACCTGCTATGTCACTTTAAGGGATGGTTAACGATATGTCAAATTCCCATAAGACCTCCACATGGTCACCTCCATCAGGACAGTGTTCGCGGTTTAGAAGCCAAACGTTTGCTCCCGAGCTGTTGGCCTCCATCCCAGACTAATGTCGCCACTCCTTCGTCATTGGCTGTAAATCCACACCCATTACCTCTCAGCATCACCCTTCCACACCACCTCCAATCAAATGCCAACATCTGCAGAGGCATTCTAATGGCACCACGTGCTGGGAGGAACGCAAGCGAAAATGCTCCTTGCCATAATAAAGCAACTCCCACATTCTGTGGGACCAACAGCAGAGCATCGCCTCTCACTTAAGCCTGAGGCCAAAACCTCAAACACAATGCAGTACGGTATGTTTCAGCCTCGGACAAAGGTGCTGTGTTGCTGGAATTGAAATCCATCCATTGAAAAAGGAACCGAGGGTGAAAGCAAAAAAATAATAAAAAATCCACGGGCCCATCATTGATCAGGAGTGTTTGGGGCTTTTCCTTAAGGGTGCTACAGAATAAGAGCAGGTGAGTAACAGAGACAGAGGGCAATGTTAAAAATAGACCCCAGCGTCAAAGAGTTTGAGAAAGATTCACTACAGAAGTTGGAATGAGAAAATAAATCCTCTCTGTGTTTCATTTCATTTCTCACCCTTGCCAGAGTTATTAATGCCTGAGCCTTAATTACTTTGTGGACTGTGGTGAGTTGGTGCTTTCATCCTGGGAAGAACTGGTTTTCTGACTCTTTTATTTTTTTTTGTTGAACACAGACAAGCTCTTCACACGGGCTCATTTGTTGGGAACCGCTCCGCAGCATAATTAATGGTCGGGGCAAAAAACCATGAATATCAATGCGACGAACATGTCATTTTTCCAAACCTTCTGCACGCTGCTACTCTACACATCTTTTTTTGGGGAATCCTTGAGGCTGTTTGAGGGGTAAGTAAAAAAAAAAAATGCACGCGAGTTTAATCATGAAGTTAAAGTGCTCTGAATCATCAATCAACTTCAAATAACTCAGAGGTCCTACTGACCCTGATAATGCATTGCCAGAGCCAAGACAACCCACACAGTACATCTTCAGATATGGCCTGATTGAAAACACACTCAACTGCCCTTTTGCCAGCTGTACATTTCCCTCATTGCCTATTATCACATCGTCCAACAGTGCTGTGAATTGCCTTTTTGGATGCAAGAAGCAATGTCAGCACTCACACAGTACATCCGTCAAAATTGGTCTTTCTAACGCTGTGTGTGTGTGTGTGTGCGCGCACGCTTTCACATTTATTCATGCGTGCCAGAGTCATGTTAGATAAATTCCCAGCCATTTTAACACGGCTTCGTCTATTGCGTTATCACGCGGCGGCGAGCCCTGTAATCTTCGCAATTCCTCAATCGATGAAGTGTCAATTCAGTACCGTGATTGACCAATCGGCTTCACCCAGCTCACCCGTTGCTCCCGCCTTCTCCGTTAGTGAAAGCAGGAAATACTTGGAAGCCCTTCATGCCACATTGCGTGCAATGCCGCCCTTTCCATAGCTTTGGGGTATTCAGCCTCTGAATGGAAAACGGCAATGTTCAGCGCAAGCATTGTGAAGACAACGTGGCTCGTGTTGTTTGTCAAGCACAATAATTCCGCTCGATGCTCAGCTCTGCATCCGCAGAGAGGCCGACACTTGCCTCCTCAGCATCGGTCTGCTTCTATTCATCACTCCTCCATCTGAGAGGACACTTCTTTTCTGCCTGTGTTCACATGCACAGCAGGGACGCCTGATAACCATGTTCCCATGAAAATGGAGCTGATGCAGTTTACAATTTAGTAGATGCATCAGTGCTTCCTACTCATTGGTTCAGTGGATGGCTGCTGGGCGAAGCACTCATACAATGCAGTTAAACGACATAATAGCAATATAATAACATTCATTCCCCTTCAATGCTTCACTTGTCGTCAAATTGAATCATTGAGAGACGACCCTCTGCTCTGACCCAGTGACCCACCGTACATGCCCATCAGACCCTAAAGGCGTGCTCACACTGCTATGATTGACGACAAGGAACGACTCAGAGCCCCTCAGGTGTATTGAGAACCAATCGTCTGTCCGTCCACATCCTGTTCCGTCAATTCAGTGCCCCCGAGGGTGATTATTAGGACCTTAATGGGAGCGTTGGCTTTGGCCATGAGCTGCAACCTTGCCTCACTTAAGCTGATGGATATAGTCTACCGTATGCTGCTGTGTGAGAGGATGGGAAGGAGAGACCAGGTCGTTTGCAGATCATTTCCATCACCATGATATTGTGAAAAGCAGATAATACATGCACTTTTCAATGCATTCAAAGACATGGGTGCATCATTTTTAATATTGACTAAGTGTTGATTGATTGTAGTGTAGTTTTTTTAAGTTTATAGGTTTGACAATTGTACTGACTTATAAGGCTGTAATACCTTCAACACCCAACACAAATGAGCCTAGTTGGAGGAAATGACCAGTCTAAAAATCCAAACTGTGGTTAAATTTGAATGAATTGATTTGCACTCCCAGGTGACAAAAAGTCAAACAATTGTTTAGGCTGCTCCTAAAATCAAGGTTAGAGAGAATACCAACTCCATTCATTGCACAGAGGACGGAAATTGGGTGAGCGTGTTGTCGTTGTAAAATAACAATACTGGCCAAACAAAATGCACTGCACCTTGTGGTAAGAACTGAATGCACGTGGTGATGTGTAGGTGTCATCTTGTGTGCAGTGGCTTACCATTTTTGAAGGAGGAGGTCAAAGTGGCCCCCACATGGCCTCCACTACAGATGGCTCATTACACTCGTGTTTGATATAGCCCCCCCCACCCACCAACCACCTCCACTCTGCCTCCATCTCCCATCCCTCCATCCCAGTGTCATTCCCCTTTCATCGGTCCGACACTCTGCCAGCTGCTCTCAACTTACACTGCAAGAGTCTGCACACCAGGAAGAGTGGGGAGACGTATTGCACAAGGAAAACTGCAGGTAATTTATTTCATGCCTTCCTTGAATCATGCAAACCTCCCAGCAATAGTTTTAATATGCATATGGCTCATTTAAATTCTCCTTAAACCTGCGATAACTGAGGGCCTGTGGAAACATGCTGTGAACCCAACATTGACATAGAGTCAGCTTTCAAAATGAGCTGAATTTTCTACAGTTAATCAGTGTGAAGCAACATTATCATTAATTCAAAATCAAATACATTGGCGTGTGCTTGATTTTTAAAGGAATCTCCCACCTCTGGCTGCTAAAGCCCCAGATGCAATCTGCTATTGGTTGATGATCAATTTGTGGACAGTGGGTTTTGCGAGATTTCGTGGCGATGCTGTAGTTCAAAACGATGTCACAAGATCTGTGAGAATGAAGAGTGAAGTAAAGTGATCACATTATCACATAGGGGTTTGAATTTCCTATAAATATATGTTTTAACGTCTCACTTTAATCCAGATATCTTTCAGAAAGAAACAGTTCTTCTTGACAGAGCTGACGGCTTGTGATTAGACAAGAAACCATCCACACTGCTACAACACCAATAAAGTTCTTGGTGAATGCATGTTTGCTGCAGTTAAGTGATTTTAATTTGTGTTCTATATAGAATCCATTATTTCGCAACAGTTTTCCGCTGCTCTCTTATGTTGTCTCAAGCAATTGCTAAAATGGATGTATTCATCTGCTTGTGCACAGGGGTGACCTACAGAATATTATGGTCTACAACATAAACACACTTTACGAGACAAACATGACAAACGTACAGCCCGTACAGCTGCAGGGGATTTTTCTACACGACAAAGATTTATTCCATTGCTGCAAAATGCATTGCCTCGCCCTCCATCAAACGGCAGCCACGCATTGTTTTTCACAGTGCGCAATTAAACGGGTGTGTTTCATGACACTTTCATTATCACGGCGCGTATCTCTGAAGTTTATTAGCCACCGTTTATGGCGCTGGAAGAAGAGCCTGCACGCTCGTTGTACACGTGAGTTATCGGTGTGTGCGTGTGTGCGTGTGTGGCATGTCTGTGCGCAAACAGCGCTGCGTGGTGTCTTCTCCACAATCAAGTCATCGCATGGAGCCCTGTGCTGACAGAGACCGTCCTTGCTATGAGCGCGCAGTGAGTGCGCAGCTAATTAAATGGGTCTGTTTGAACTGCATCGGCAGTAATGGGCTCCATCTATAAAGGGCCAGCAGGGCCACGCCGTCTCGTTTGCTTCCCTAACAAACTGCCATAAGTCAAGACATAAATAACGGCTGAACACAAACCTCTCCTACACGAGCAAATGCGGGAAAACGTGCAAAAGAGATGCTACTCTGAGGCCACGTTACGCCATAACCGAATTCTTCCCCCAATTCTTTTTTTTCGCAGGAAATATGATTTATAATGCACTGAATATTTTATCACAGCCGTACAGCTGCAATTTTCATCCTCTGTGAGGCAAACCGTCATCTTTTCTGTCCAAGGAACATCAAAGCGGCAAGCTGGCCATTTAGAGATGAGCCTGCTTCCCACTTCCACTTTACTTCACCTTGACCCCCACGCCGCATTTACAGATAACAGGCGCGGCGACCGGGACTTTTTCGAAGAACTTCACCCCCGCGGCTGTCGAGACAAAACTGCATAAAATGTCATTCATGCAGTGTCATGCAGCAGTAAAACATGACCCCAAACTGTGCACAGATGGAAAGGGAGGAACCATAGGTGGTGTGTCCAGACAGCAGGATAAACCTCATCGGCTACATTTCCACGTGAATGCCTCCATCTCAAATAGATGATTTCTGCCCATAAATCCGAAACAGAGAATTAGGCCACATGAGGCTAAGCACACTTCCGGTGTTTTTACCTTAAAGGTGCCTCAAATTATAGCCAATAAAAGGTCATTAACGCAACACTCAAAGCAGACCCCAGTCAGCAGCCACTGAAGCTCAAACGGGGCTTCCCTCTCGCAAAAAACAACACGGTGACTTCGACATAACGGGCCGCTGCTGTTTCACTGCAGGTAATGTGTCCGGCAGTGGGACTCCACTGCTTGGTGACACTGTGCAATGAAAGACAGTGTATGTATCCATAATGGGATGCGGCTTATTCTGTAACTGCCGCCGTGCCACATTCCCACAAGTTCTTAAATCAAGTGACAGCTTCATGCTGTATTATGAACGACTGCTTGGTGGATCGCTCTCTGCCTGCGTTCACAGAAAGAGAGAGCGCAAGGCATAGATGGAAGAAGAACCTGCGGATCCTTGAGGGAATATGGCGGCGGTTCCTGTGCTACACTAACGAACCCTGACTTATCTGACCTCCCTGGGTTCCCATGGGCACTAGAAGACACATTGCACTGCAGGCAATTAAACCCAACCCAGAGCTGAGGGGGCAGCAACGAGGCCACTGATTAGGGTGTGAGTGTGTGTGTATGTGTGTGTGTGCTACTCTGATGGATGCTATTGTGGAAGGCTAGATATGGAACACTGTGGACGTGCAAATGAAAATGGATATCGGTGAGGCATTATGTTTAGGCTGCATTGTTTTTTTAACAAATCATCAAATGACTTTGTGTCATGTGAAAGCAGTTGTTTATAGAGACAAATCATCATATAAATGCCACACACCTTGGCATGTCCCCTCAGCTCCACAGCTTGTTTTTGTGTTTTGTGTCTGCAGATTTCTTTTGCGATCAGCTGTCATCTTTCAGCATCAAAAAAATCCTTCGGAAAAGCATTGTAAACAACCTGCCTACCTCCAACTGGAGCGCAGACAGTGTCAATAAATAACGGTTTGTTAAAAAGCCAGCTATTTTCGTTTTATAATGTGATAAAACTGCAGTGTTGGTTTTACAGCCTGTTTCATTTCCACCAGGTGGCACAAAATACATATTTTTTAATGATATAACACTGAACATCTATTGAATCCAAGGAAAAAACCAAACCAACAAAAAGCCAGTTACACAAATATGGAGGTTCAGCTTCAGGGCTGCACTCAATAATTCATCCTGTCTACCTTACAGTCCATAACAAGCATACCTCATGTTGGTGCTCTGTGTTTTTTTTAATGTAATTATCAGCGTGCATGAATTCCAAACATTAAACTCTCTTTATTGTTCAATATTTATGTCAAGAATGACAGGATTTTTGGCTTCCGCACTAAAAGTGTATTTTCAATTTTCCCCATGTCTCTAACAGCGGAGACATTAAGCTCTCCTTTCCTCTATAACCCACCCTGGGGATCCACGCCCACCTTCTCCCATGGATACCTCAACTCCCTCTCTCATCACCGTGGAGACGCAGCAAGCACTGGGTCCCGGCAGCCAACGGTACATAGCATAAATCCCTCTGCACTAATAGATTAACTGACATTCTTTTGAATCACTCATAACAAAGAAAAACATATTTAAAACTCACACATTATCAGTCAATTACCAGTGTTTCTGACTTTTTCCTTGTTTCAAATCTCTTCTCAACTTAACAGATATCTATATCTCGTCGCTTAAGAGTCACTTTTGTATCGAGTTTGATTTAACCGTAAGGATAAAGAAAGAGAAATAAAAGGTAATATATTATATGTCGGGATTTATTATCTGAGGCTTGGCAGGGATTTGTTAACTCCTTTGCAGAAACACAAAGTCAAATGTATTTGTTAAATCTTTAATGCTGCCTGTAAACAGAATTTACTAAATGAATCCAGTCCCTTGCTTGATATTTTGTTGCGTCTGTGTTTGATTTCTCTATAGGATTTCTCAACTCCCCCCACTCCTCTGCATGTATCTTCATCAATGTGCCTACACAAATACAATTGGGGGGCCTCAAATTCAACAATGTGGGGTTCCACAAACACCCCGAAGCCGCTTGGAC
Organism: Colistium nudipinnis; assembly: GCA_016785305.1. Lineage (NCBI taxonomy): Eukaryota > Metazoa > Chordata > Actinopteri > Pleuronectiformes > Rhombosoleidae > Colistium > Colistium nudipinnis. The sequence goes on along the minus strand of JAFBJU010000703.1, from coordinate 584,785 downwards.
TCCCATCTGAACACCTCAGCCAATTTCCTTGAAGAAACGGCTGCAAAATATAAGAGCTGCCCTTCCTGACAATTTTCTCGTGGAACCCATCAGCATTTAAGTTCAATAGCTACTACTCCCCTGGAAACTACTACACACTTTAACGTAACATTAACCATAGTGTTAAAAAGCTCACTTAGGGGGATATGTCACTCAAATTATGATTTTGTAAGCTGTATCATACAGCCAAATAATTGATATTTTATTTTAAGGTGAAGGCCTGAGTCATTCACATAATCACGCCGCAGATGGCATCTGATGGTGGTCTGTGTTTTGTCTACTGCGTTGTCAGCAAGACAGGAAAAGCTGACCCAAACACAATCAACTTACATTTATCAATGAGGCTGGCTCCTCTCTGGAGGAGACATCAGACGGGAGGGTGCTGTTAAAGGTGCTGCGCATCACAGACCGTACTGTTGGCAGGAATTTCTTATGTCAGTCTGGATTCTACATTGATATGTATTTAATAATATTACAATAATAAAGCAGGCACTTCACGGAATAAAGATTCATGGAATAAACATAATCTCGTGGGAAAAGCCGTTTTTTTTCATTTGGTCCTGAAATTGCCATAACCATAATATTTACTGCGGACTCAACCCAGCCATAATCACAATCAAAAGCTGAAAGGGTGAAGTCATGACGCCCAAAAGAAAGTTGTCTGCTATTTATACAGAATCTTGTGACATCACATAACTGATGGAACATTCTCTCTGCCACTGTTCCCCCACTGAGCCCCTGCTCCCTTGAGGAATCGCGGTTATACATATGCAGAGTGTTTCCGCTTGATGTTGTCTCTCATCTTACTTTATCCACACTACCGTTATACATGTATAAGCAGGATACAATTATCCCAAAAGCTCACATCTATCTGACACCAACATGTTTACATCACACATTACAGTACACCCAGGGGCACTACTGTATCTTTGATATCAGCCGTGGTAGCACAAATGTATGCAACGCCTGGGGCTCATTCACTGGTATCTGTTCACATGCTTGTTTTACATCTATCCATCCATTATCTATAACGCTTATTCATTGGAAGTCACAGACTGGAGCTGGAGCCCAAATCCAGCCGATGTCGGACGAGAGGTGCGGGAGACATAGCGAGACAAACAACTAATCACACCCACACGGGCAATTTAAACACACCGATTAACCCTATCCCAATGCGTCAATGTCTTTTGACTGCTGGGGGAAGCTGGAGTGACCGGAGGAAAGAAAAAGCCACCCCCGTTTTACACGTCGTGATCAATCCGAATGTTTTCTTTTGTGATGCACGAAAAGATACGAGTCACTTTATTCTACCCTGTCCACGATTTACAGTTCAAGATTCCTGCAGTCACATCGGGAGTGTGAGAGAGAATTACCGAACCAACTAGCCAAACCAACGGAAAATGAAAACAGAACAGAGTGTCTCTTTCTCTGCCTGGGTGACGCAAGTCCACTGAAAGCACCCGACGATCACCCTAACTCAAGTTGACGGCGTCGTCGACAACTCCGGCCCCACTCCTTTCTGTACTTTCTGTAGTGCATCTGCAAATCCTCTCTTGACATCAGCCCGAAAATAGACAATGTTTCCGTACAATTGTGAATCAAATTCTCTGCATACCGCGCTTCTTGGTGTCTTTCAGGAATTGCGGAGGGGTTCGGCTCACGGGAGGAGTAAAAGGCTGTCTGCTTAACGGGCTCATAAAGATAGAAGCTACAGTGAACTGGGCTGGTTACGGTGGGGTGAGCGTGACGGGGATTGCTATGAGATATCCGTGGCCTGGTGCAAAGCCCAGACACGATGTGAAAATGCCAAGAAGCAATTGCAGCAACTGAAAGGAGCACACACCAGGGAGGCCCCATATCCTTAAAGCCATTCTGTTCAGGACTTCGTGGCCCATAGCAGAACAACAGGAGACCAATAAAGTTCAACTTAGCCTTGACTAAGAGCTAGGCAGGCTGAAAACAAGTCGTGTCAATAGCCAAATACTGCAGCTGTGCAATACATAGTGTGTTCGCGAAGATTTTGTTCCGTGATCGTTGAAACCATTTTAGAAATGTGTTGAGGTGTCGCGCCTCTATGACGCAATATATGCATGCAATCAACAATGCAACAGTAACGGTTGTTCCTTTCGTCTCAAACCTTCGTCAACGTCCAGTCGCGTGGCGAGACGACACACACAAGGGCTCGCAAATCTGAAAGAGAAATTCCAAATTTCAATGTCAAAATCATAAAGAATATAATGCTAGTAAATGTTATCGGTCCTTCGTATGCATTTTTTCTACTTATAATCTATTTTGTTGATAAAAAAGTGAAGGTAATTGTGGTGCCAACAAACCAGAAGGCATTATGCCCGTTTATTCGTCACATCCAATCACATTAACACAATACACCTTTGTCTTAGAGAGCTGTGTGAAGTGAACGACTGTGAGTGTAGCTGCCTTTCCAGTTTAAGAAGAGAAGTCATTGTATATTAATAAGCTATAGTATGCCTTTTTCCCCATTTTTCCATGGGTCAAACCACAGATAAAAATACAATGCAGCAATATTAGGCATATAATGTACATTGGACCGTTGCAGTCCAGCTGTGTTCCCCTGTTTTAAGTCTCGGTCACATACACACTGTGGCATTTCTCTGGTTCTTACGGGTATAGTGACAGATGTATCTCTTCCCTCCCTCTGGTACACACTGCAGGTATAACAGCCTCGAGGGATGCCCTGCGGCTTTCCTGCACCGCTGGGCGCTTTGGGAGATTTATAACCCCCACAGATAGAAACTTGATAACATCTCTCTCTCTCTCTCTCTCTTCCCCCAATGAACACAATGAGCAGAATGGACTTATTTAAGGCTGTAGTAAAAAATCCTGTAATTGCTGTACCCAAAACACATTTACAGGACGCAGCAATGACTATCACACAGCGTGTATCGCGGTAAATGCTGATGTGTGATCGTATTGGTGAGAACGTGTGAGGTTTTGTTCATGCACCCGCTGCTGTTCACATGGTGGAGTCTGGCTCCAAAGGAGATCCACAGCTCCCCCTGTCAGTAGGTGTGAACGGTACAATACAGATATTTTCAAAGCAACTTGAAATCTGTCCTTTTAATGCAACCCCAGCAGGTTGGAAGGAATAAGTATGTGTGACAAATGCAAACCAATGCTAAACCTTACCGCCCCCACCTCTCTAGCTGCCTCTCTCCACCTCCCTCCCACTCCACCGAGGTCACTGAGAAGGTGTGGTGTCTGAATCATCTACATCATATAGATGACATGAACTTTAGATGGCCCTGGTACGGTGCCCTCACCAGTAACAGGTGTGTCTACTCCAAAAGAGAAGGGGGCCACAGTGGAATGCTGTATCCGGACCTCCCTTCTTCTCCCCTAAAGATAACATGATTGTAAATCAAATTAATGGCAGTGAAAATGTGCATAAGCCCCTGGTATAGGCAATATGTTTACCATATATGGAAAAGTGTTGGTCTGAAACCTAAGGATGTTCTGTGCATGCTACAAAACCGTATGTCTGACTCTGCTTCGGGGCAGAAAACGATTCGACCGCTGTTCTGACCCTGGTTGACCACCGACAGCCTGTATGGTGCTGTTACTTTGTTATAATAAACATATTCTTAACCCAGTCGGCATCAACGGTGGTTTCCTTCATCGTCTACGCATCAACGAAGAGCTAAGAAACAACAAAGGCTACTAATCTTTGTTCCACCGTAAAATGCACGGTAAAATAAATATTACTGTAGTGGAGGGAGGTTCTGCAAAGTCACAGCGACATTGCTGAGAGTGCTGATGGAGGCACAAGATTGTACATAGATGAATATTCCCCCGCAGAGAAATATCATTAATCGGGGGCTTTACCTTTTCTGTCAGGCTGTGCTTAGGCCCCCTGAGATGTTAAGGTCAGGGTGTGATGACCGATACTAAACGACAGAAACTCTTTCTTTTGCCTATGTCCTTTTTTTTGTGTTATCAACTGGAGCTTTTGCACATTTTAATGCTTTTAAAGTCGTTAGGGATTTGAGTAACATGAAAAATCCTTAAGATCTCCAAGCTTTTGTCGTTTAGTGTGAAAGGTATTAACACAACTGTGAGCCTCTCAAGCTTTTCCGCTCCTCCTTTACGTCTTCATTTATTCAGTGGCTAAACTGTCAGCAGAAGTAAATTATTTTTCAGAGAGTGAGAGAAGGAGAAAAAGAGTGGAGAAAAATGGCTTCTCTGCCCCCCCCCCAGGATATCACCGCTCTCTCCTTTCACCAAAGTTAAGGGGCTTTACAGTGGTAGATTTACAGAGTAATAGTAGACGATAATATGCAGAGTGTGCACGATTTATATGCATAATATGAGGGGGAATCTTTTTTCTGCCTCAGCCCTCATCGAGGAAATTGCGACAATCTTCCTAAGGGTGTGCTTTTGGTGATTATCCCATTTAGGCCTGCTTCTTGTTGAATTTGTGTCAAATTATATTTGAGGGGAAGGAAAAACGAAAGTTGAGGGAATTAGCTGAAGTTGAGTGAATTACTTGTAGGTCCTTTATAATTTATTGTATAGTTTCCGTTTTGTAATATCTCATCTGTCTCATGCCTAAATAAAATGCCTGAAAGTTATCATAAATGATTGAGGAGGCGCACGCCGGCCTTGGTCCGGGCCACTTCTCAGGGCACAATGAAGCTATTAAATATTAAAAAAGGCACATATCTATTGCATAGATAGGAGAAAAAGTGGGTAACATACAGAGGTGAATCCCTAATTCTCAGAAACAAAAAGCACTTTGCCTTTGCTTTTAATGTCTTTAACAATATTACACCCATATATAAATCGCTCACTCAATCACTTTGATAATTGCCTTGCTCACTTGCACTTTAGCCCCAGCACGTTCAAGCACTCACTCCAGCAGCAGGTGAAGGTGCTGGGGGCACTTCTTTCAAAGGCAGGCGGGCCAGTCATCCTCAGCCACAGCACTCTTATGTAGCTGTACGCCTGCCTTTCAACTTGACAAGCAAATGTGCCTCATCGGCAGTCTCCACTGCATTATTCATGGGGAGAGTGGAAATGAGTGACTCGAATCCACTCCATCTATCTTAAATGAAAGTCCTAGCCTTTGGCACAGCGCATAGACAAGTCTGAGCGGAGAGCTTGCCCATGTGTGTCTGTGCGAGTTCAAGGCGGGAAATCGAATAATGCACGGAATTTACGGCAGGAGATGAAAAATGCAATCATAGAAGTTGAAATTATTGTATTTTACCATGCATCACGCCATGACTGATATGTGCACCATGAATTGAATGATTATGATACACTACCTTAAAAATCTTGTCCCGAATATGAACCAGGGATTGAAATAAATGTTACACTATATATATATAGATCTATAGATATATATTTATTTTATGTTTTTTTTTTTTACTTGCTTTTCAGCCTTCAATGTTTGGTCCCAATATTTACAATCCTGAGCAGCAGGAGTGTCAACGTGGCAAAGGGTAGCTTTTGCAGTGCGGCCACTAGAAGGCGCAATTATTCCTAAAAACAAAAGGTTTTTGCACTTCTCTCTGTACAAATCATGATTCGGAGTCCTGTATCAATTCCCTGTCCCAAACAGGGAGCAAACCCTACACCGTTAAAATGTGTTTTACAATCTGAAATTTTAATCTGATTAAAAACCTGAATTTTATTTTTTTTTTATGAGCATTACAGAGTTGAACAGTAAAATATGATGCTCAATGCCAATTTTCAATGTAATAATATACTAAGCAGTGAATTCAACTTTAATTTTACACTATCAAAAAGGACATTTCGTTCACAGGCATTCGCGCAGGTCATACGAAACGGCTGATGACAACAAGCCGCAGCAATCTGTTGTTAACAACATAAAAGCAATAAAAGCAGAAACTTAAGAGCGAACAAAGCACAACACAGGGATGTTCTGGGAGCAGCTGTGCAGTTTCTGGTCTCAACCTGTTATACCTGCAGATTGCCCAGAGGGACATCACTGCTGTGATGCCATGTGCACCAACTTCGACACAGCTGCCAGTATTGATCTGGGGTCTTTTTGGCGTTGTTTTTGTCTGCAGCCACTAGACTACACTGTCCATCCGATCATGTCATACAGAATACCCCGCAATGTCAACATGCGATGCGTTTAATATCGTGCATGATAAAATTCCTGTGTGATAACCAGCCGGTGTTTGTTTTTCATCTCACCCCTCTCTCCCCATGCCCCCTGTATGTGACCTTTGCCTAGCCCCACCCAAAGCCACGTACATTTTCTTTGGGGACAAAAGCATGTCCCCAAATCCCGCTGACTCTGTAGCACTGCTCCGGTCCCAGGGCTGTGCCCCCCTTGGGGGCCCATGTCCTGAAGGCTAAAGCATCAAAGAGATCCTGGGTCAGGGGGCTGAGCAGAACCTGGTTTAACCCTCCCGTGCCCTTTGCATTACAATGTCTGGGTACGTTCCCACTCTTTAGGCCTCACTTTCCCCGTGATATGCGTATATCAATGATGCCCCACTAACCTCCATCCTCCGTAACAACCTCATGTGTGCCTGCCATTCTGGCTAGAAAATTTGACCTGGATCAAGGGACTCTCTGACTCTGAGAGCCAGGAGACTAATTCCAACTACATCGGAGCAAACGGTGAATCTGACCTTGCTGCTTATACTGTCTTCAGGATATAAAACACTTTGTCTGGATAATGATGAGGAATCAACCCATTTTGCTGCTTAGTGAGCACACAAAAAAATCCATCCTAATCCTCCTGGATTGGCCCATTCTGCTTTTGTCGTTATTCAAAAAACTAAAAGTTGCCCATTAGCTCTACTTTTAAGTATGCTAATCCTTCATTAAGAAATGCACTAACCTCTGATCAGCGTACACAAACTTCCCTCTTGAGAATCCCTTCGCTTTTGTATCAAACTAAATGCACAACTCAGATCCAATCAGTGCGACCACTTGAAAACATTACAACCCATAATGAAATCATTTTGTCAAGCATCACCGGCTCCGTGGGACATTTTTAGATCGGCAGAAGCAAACGGCCGAAACTTTTCCTGGGAGCTTATGGTCCCACCAACCACATTATTCCATCCATAAAGATGTCAGGGCATCACAAATCCCTTTATCTCGCCACCATTTCCACTGCGCATGGCGATTATCCATGCCGTGCGAGACACATTATGCAACAGAGTAATAGACTTGCCATTCAACGTTAATGGGATTATATTTCAGTCTGTGCCATTCTGACGTGTCTATAAACGGGGTCTTGCTAAGGAAAAAAACTTTTTTTTTTGCAATCTAGATTTCACACGACACAATGGCTACACATTCAGGAAGCCGCGGTTAATCTGTTTCGACGTATTTTCATCCGCTCACTCCCCCCATGGTTATTGAAATGGCTTTGCAGAAGTCTGGCTTTAGCGGGAGACAAAAGAGGCATGCGGCCTGCACCGTAAATAAAGAAAAACACAATAGTTTTCACCCAGAGTGCGGCACAGACTCGAAGCCAAAAAGTGAAATGTCACTGGAAGGCATGCCCTCTGGCCATTTTAACATAACAACATTCATTGTGTCATCGTGAGTTTACTTTTCAGTGGCTGGGCAGAAGGCAATTGTTTCAAACGGACTTGGTTAACTCGAATAGGAGGAGGAGAAGTGGAGGGCAAAGGGCACAATCTTACATGAGTTTCCTCTTTCTCTGATGCCCAATAAAGTTGTGAAAGGGCTGAAAGTGAATGGCAGGGATAGGGTCACTGGGAGACACAATAGTATCTGAGAAGAGAGGAAATCTAATCGGCTTGGAGATGCTAATTTTATGGAGCACCAATTAAGGAGAGTTTTTTTATGACACTTATTGGAGAAAACAAAACAGCGGAGCTGTCCCCTCTCGGTTGGGTGCCCCGTGGTCGAGTGGCCCCTCCGCTTTAGTGAAATGCCCCCCTTCCTCCTCTTTACCTCAGTCTCAGCAGCATTATTGAGCCCAGGCTCTAATGGGATGGCACCTCCTTTATGCCTGCCCTCGCCCACATTGGGGAAAGGAGGCAGTGTCTGTTTGTTGTTCTGGAAGGTTGCGTGTCCCGTTTATCACTGTCACAGCACAGAGCCACACAAAAAAAAAAAAAGACGAGGAATGGGGGCGGGGGGGGGGGGGCGCACTGCTGTCCAATCTGTCCTGCTGTAGGCTTTACGACAACGGGCCCCACGTGGCGAGTACCCCACCCTGGACCCATACATCTCCATATCTGCCTTTCGGGCACCGACAGCCTTTGTATCGGCTCACTCCGGCTGCCAAGATATGTGTCTGTGCCGCTAACGGGGGCCCCGGTGGAGCTCCTAACTAGACAATGATAGGAGACCCAAGAAAGCCAATGTTTAACCAGCGAGTGGCCCACTCACGTCCTGGCCCGGCCCCATAGCCCCCTGTGCCTTTGTGGGCTCGGGGTTAATCTTTTAAAGGCTGGAGCTGGGGCTCACCCCCTCCTGCCCACTGTCCCGCAAATATACTGCCACACAGTCACTAGAGCTGTACTTTTATGGGACCTTTTGTCTGAGTGCTGCATACTCTGCCTTTAAGTCTACGGCGCTTCATTACGCTCTGATCCTTAAACCTTTTTAGGAATTAACGCATCATGAATAATAGATTGCTTGGAAAATGAAGCATGAGTGAAAACTTAAAAGCATGCTTTGCACTCTTCAGTGCCGCCGTTTGGTAAACATGAATAAAATTGTTAATTAATGCCTTGCTTGTTCTGCATAATAGATTATTAAGCTTAGCAGCATCCGGGTTGTAAAAAGACAAAATCACAGCCAACCCCAGCTGCCACAGGTGGATAGTTGTCTGGTACCCTGCAGGATTCTTTTCATGTCCTTTATCATTTATGTCTCTTTTCCATTTCTTCCCCTACCCTGCCCCACTTTCCATCTTCATGCACATGGGAGAAATGTGGCACTGCTCTCTCTTTCAGTGCTTCTTTTCTGTATCGAGTATTTACTGGCCCTCGTAAACTTGTATTGATATTTAATGCCGCACTCAGCAGGGCAGAGCCTGTTGGGCCAAACTTAGAGGCCTGTGCCTCTGAGACAGGAAAAGTGAGACAAAGAATGATATCAATAACAAAGGTTGCAATAAACCTACACTCAGCTCTCATACCACTGCGAGGCCACACGGCCATATGCAGCAGCCTGGTGTGGCAGCTTCTCGCTTTTCTGTGAGCAGGGGAATCTCAGAGAGAACTGTCCTTTTCACAGAAGCGTTGCTGCCCCTTTTAAGAGGTAAAAAAATGACAGGACCAATTCGTACAGTTTATTATAATGTACTGATGAGGGGAGCAAATGGATTCCGGGCTTTGGCTGTTATTATATTCGTATAGAGAGGGTCGCCAAGGCACTTTGAGTAGTCGAGTCAGGACGACAGCTCAGCTGACATTTACTGTGATAAAATCTTAAAGCAGCATCTCATACTTCTAACAGACTAGATACACTAGACACATGGGATTGGCTCTCAAGAACAGTTCTGAGGGGGTTCAAAACTGTTTGTTATTACACTGCATAGAAACACAGTAAGGAGATAAGGTGTTTTATAACTAAACTTGTTTCTGATCTATGATCTATCATCATTCTTTTTTAAACTAGAACTGGAACTATATATTTACACACACCTTGCATTAAGTCCTAATTAGCATTCAGCAAGTCATCTACAAAAATGGTAAATTAACTCACACATGAGCGCAATGAATTCCATACTAATGTACAAACTATTAAACGTTTGCTTCGCAACTCCATGTTAATTACATTGGGGATCAGGGTAATGACTGTAATCAAGTTGCATAACTGTTTAGCTCTAAAGTCACAAAGACCATAGGCAAACAAATAAACCACAAAACACCCAACCAACAATATAATTAAAATGTGCGCAGCACAATGCATAAAAAGTTAGTACAAGCAATGAAAAATTAAAAATCCAGAATAATAAGAGAACATTTGAAATGAATTAAAAAGCAGCAACTAACTATAAATGAATTCAGATGCAGAAAATATAATTCCTAATGAAATTAGTCCGTTTTTTCCCCTGTGAGCGGATCAATCATGAATTTCTCTCTCGCTAAAGAGAACATTTGCAACAAATGATCCTCCATCACTCCTATGTGCATCAAAAAAATGACACATTTTTGACATCAGTTTCATTCCAAGTGTTCTTGTAAAACACCCACGGTGGCACTTGTGACAGCTCAGTTAAGAGATTTTGTACCCTTATCGAGCCTGCTCAGATTAAAGCAAGGCTGAGGAGTGCAGCAAAAAGGTTTCAACAAAAACGTTTAAATAAAAAACAGACTGCACAGCAATGTGATTTCATACATATCTGGTCAATGACACCAGTATGACACAGATCTGTTAGATGGAGAAGAAGGACGCCACCCCCTTCTCTCACTCCTGGAGTTAAACAACAGGAGGCCTATAAACCACAGGGTCATGGCCTGTTTTTGTCAGCGGCCCAGAGAAGGACAGCACAACTACTCTGACTATGTCCTTCATATTATGCGCTATGGGTAACTCTGTGTGCTTTTCCTTCATCTGTCACTCTTATGGGACACAGTCACAGATCAGCTGCAGGAGCTGCCTACGTTCCAGCCGGGTTGGACACTGGACGATGATGTGCCACAGGAGCAGATCTCCTGATCAGTATTCAGATCCAGCCGTATGTGAATTAAGGTTTAATGTGTATTCCGTAATCGCCCACCTGAGCCCCTTGGGTGGAGTGAATGTGTGCGTGTGCATGTAATAAAAAAGAAGGGGGTAGGGGATAAAGACGGGGAGGAAAATGAGCCACTGAGAACGGCAGAATTTAAAATGTTGGTTTTGGACTATTACAGCATTACACATTTTCAAAGCGTAGTGTCACACTTTTTTAAGACAGGGCATGTGCCCATTTAATTGCAGTCCTATAATTTAAACCATCACACCAAAACACAAAAAAGGCAATTTTGTGTCACTAACTTGTCTGACGGCATCAAAAGACCAACACTCACAAAACAGACACACTTAATTCAATAGGTCTGCAGAGGCTGTATAGAAACCAAACACATGTGGGCGAAGAACACCATTGATCAGATCGTCAATCACAAGCCAATGAGGATAGCCAGTGGCCACCAACACTCAGGTTATTGTGTGCTTTGACCCTGGGGTCAGGGGTAAGTAGCTGAGGACTGAGAGCCACACAAAAGGACAGCATCATGTACTTTCCACATACAGTGCCGTTGCCGCCGGCACCCTTCTGAATAGGCACATGGCGGGCCTATCCACAGATGGGACAGGGACAAGGGAGGGGGTGTGTGCATGTGTTGCTGTGGTGAAGGAGCACAAGCGGAGGTTACAGACTGAAACAATGGTGCTGATGAAAGGCAGGAGTCGTGCCTGGGCTTCAGGGAGGGAAATTATTGAGCGAGCAGGTCCCCCGGTTTATCAGACTGGATAAGACAGAGACAAGGGGGATGGAGGAGACAGAAGGGGGGCACGGAGCGGCATAAGTCTGCAGACCGCCGACACAAAGCCACCCCCACGCACCAGTAAATGGCCAACTGTTCAAAAGTGTGGCCGGCACAATGGCGAACAGATACTTTGTCTTTGTGCGTTGTTTAAGTGTGTGCATCACTGAAGGCCAACAGTTTCCTATGAATCCTTATCTACACTATCTGCATCTCCCCTGTGTTAATACTGCATTAAAAATATTGACATGTTGTTGTAATTTACTGCAAAACAATTAACCTATTTTTGTTTTGTTTTTTTACATCAGGTTCGTCTGTTTAGCCAGACTGCAAAGAAAAATATAATTCTAAGCGTGGACTATAATGTTGTTTAGGTTAAGAGTGCTTAAGATTTGAGATTTCGGTCTCCACCCCAATACAATAGAAAGAATGATTTTGTATTTTTGTTAGCATCAAAATATTTTGCAGTCTCAAGATGATTAACAGCCATATTATATGAAAAACGAAAAAAAATCATATATCGTATATCTAGTAAAAAAGTAGCCAATCAGAAGAAGCTCGCGATGGTGGATCACTGGAGGAAAAAATAAATGAAACATTTCTAGTGCTTACAAATGAAATTTCCTTCTTCGCACTGCTGTTGGGGGAGGCAGAAACCTAAGGCTCATGAATTGAATTTTCTATGAACCGACTTTTTGAAGCTTCACATTCTTTAATACAGACTGTATTGAGCCTTCAAGCCAAATCCTGTGTTTGTTTTTGTTTTATTGTTGTGTGTGTAATATGTCTTTGCTTCCTTCAGAGCATGTGGGATGTTATTTCCTTTGATTCGGCCTCATTTTAGGAGATGAATCTATCTGATGCGGTGGTGACAGTTTTCAGGAGACCGCCATCATTTTGGTCCTCGCAACCGGAAGGCAAACATCTGGACCGGGTCCCTATACCTCCTGATGACGGTCTGCTTGGCAACCGGTTCTGCTCTTACCCCTTTCACTCTCTCTGGCCTGTCTGCCCCCCCCCCTTGTTGTCCCCCCAGGGTAATTGTGGGGTAATTTATGAAGTTCTATCAGCATGGAGTAGACCAGTGTATGGGACAGCCTGCTGACCGAGCCCCATTCAGCTCCGGAGGAGAGAGCCTGGACTCCTTTTATCCCCATAATCAGCACCTCTGCCTGGGCCGGGATCCCCCTCCTGCCTCCCCTCGCCCTGCAGCCTTCCTCAGCATGCCGTCCTTCGTGGATGCTTTAAGATGAAGGGGAAAGTTATTGGACTCTTTAGTGACTCATAAACATCCTAGGGGATTTTCATAGCACCTTTGTGTCTTTTTGTTGTGGCCGAGATAATGCAGTTGTTTCGGGGCAGTGTAAATGAATAAATCACCGAGCAGTTTGTCCCAGTGGTGAGAGATTACAAAGGGCAGCACTCCTACTTCTCAGAAACACTTGTCGGCCCGTTCAGGCACTTTGTGGAACAATTTTATATCTCTCTCCCCAGACATTGGTCCTCAGAGGGAAACTCTGAGATCCAAAGATGAAGCAAACCAAAGCAATTCCTTAAGATCACAATCTCACATCATTGCTATCCAAGCGACATTACGAAAAATGGGGGTAAACAAAGGCGACTGAGCTTCCTCTACTGGGTTCACTCCCGACCACATGCAAGACCACAGATTAAAGATCTGTGTGTGTGCGTGTGTGTGTGTACTGAAGATCTGGCCACTGATCCTATTAAACAATGACCAGCAGAGAGTGAAGGAAGCCTTACGATACACAGCGCAGGTTTGCTCTTCAGCTTAGCACTTTATTGAGCCATGATAAGCCCTAATCTAGCCTGATCCTCTGTCGCTACAAGCATATGCCTGTGATAATGCCCTCATTTTCTGGTCACCTGAGCACTTTCATTGGAGTGCACCCCGTGAGGCAGCAAAAAAGGGGGTCCCTAAAGCTTAGAGAGAGAAAAGTCTGTCACAGAGCCCTTGAATTGGATGAAGGGTCCTCAGAGGCGCCGCCCAGAGAAGAAAGTCAAACACTATGATGCAGGGTTAAAAACTAAAGGATTATGTAGAAACATGGAGGGTGGCTACGCTTTCATTTGCAAAATGCAAAAGCTCAGAGACCCTTGTGTCTCCCTGTGTGGCCCGTTGTCTCTGTAAACACATGAATAAGAATAAGAATGAGCAGGAGAATGGGAATTATCTGGCTCATACATATAATAACGGAGTAAGAGAAGGCCTGGTTACACACCTCAGTCCTTTATCACGATCCATATATGGGTGCAGGTTGTTTATACAAGTACACAACTTTGCTGAGCTGTTTCTTCTCATGAATATTCTGGATCTCATAATTTATCAGAGACACGCTTACAAATCAAACCCAATGTGCAGTTAATAAGTAACCTTGTCACAACTGTTCCATATTTATCAAGAGCATTCAGAAAATATTATTGAATGTTTTCTTCTCTTTGGACTACGTCAAAAACAATGAAAGGTGTGGCAAGGAACCAGCCGTCCAAAGGTCTGAAGGACTGAAGAAAGGATGAAATCTGGACCATTGTGTCCAACTCAGTTAATTAGGACCTGACCCAATTAACAGAGACGAGTCCAGCCGCCATGTTGGCTCTAAGCCTAACGATGGGAAAATCCATATGCTCCAAATAAATGGCCCATGTTGGCTCTCATGGTATCCCAATTATAATATCACTGAATGTTGGCTAAGCCAAAGCACCCTGCAGGGCCCCCTGATGCTGCTGTGGTGGGGGGTCCTGAGCGCCCTCTTGATTCCCACTCTTAACTTTTTGTGGGTTCATGCGTGTTGGTTCTTATACTTTGATAATGCACAAAACAAGGTTCAGATAACAACTATAATTAAAATCCAGATACAAAAACTATAAATTAGAAATGCAGAGCTCACGCATGCCGTTTAAGCACAACTATAGTAATGCTGACTTGCATCCATATACAGGTAAATACAAAATCAGAGGAGTGACCTAAGGAAACACAATGGGACTCATTCATTTTTATATATATGCATGTGAAAAAGATGAAACTACTACTACTGTTAAATAATTAACATACATGGACAATGAAATTATTAAATTCTTTAAAACAAATTAACTGAGAGGGCATACTTGTCAAATAAAAGAGGAACTTAAGAGGAATTGCTTATGTGGGAGGTGCAGTATTTCCACAGTGGAAAGAGAACTGGAAACAGCCCCAGGCATTACCGCGAGTAAGTCAAAAAAGCCAAAAACATTTGATGAAGAAAGCACAATGTATTTGAGAGGAGCTCTGTGAATTTATCAAAACCAACAGTACACTAATAAAAAAACACATTTCAAGTCAGTGACCACGTCAAACTAAACTAGACAACTATTTGGGCAACAATCCTGCAGTTGAACAAAGACGCCCACGTAGAGTTGGGTAAATATAAACCAGGGTGTCCTACTGTGCACCAAGATGAGAAAAGCAAACAGTTTGTCAGAGAAGCTGAGGAACGATGAAACGCACACAGCTTCCAGCCATGAAGTCTCTTAAAACATTTCCTCCGCCTGAATTGAATAAAACCTCATATGTGGAATTGTTGTGCTCCAGGCAAGAATCGACGCTGCGTCCAAGGTTCACAAAACCGACGGTTCTGCACATCTATTTTGCAACCCAGGATGGCGTGACACACGGGGAGAGTGTTATTATCGTTTCCCTCCTGGCCCTTCTCGCACTGCGTGCCTCGCTGGAGGCTTTGCTTGGCAGAGAGAAGGCAGGAAATGCCTGCGCTGAGAGCAGAAATCCGGCCGCTGAACAACACACACAGAGAGAGATGCTGATCCATCCATAAGCTCAGCTCAGCAGATACATGCTGGACATCAAGCCTAGTAGGAATTTATATGTCACAGATGGAAATCTCTCTATAGGAGAGAGCTTTTTTTTTTAAAGCCCCATTTCATATCTACAGAAAGCATATGTGGAGTGAGGATAAAAAAACGGAGAAAGTAGCTTTACGGTTGCATTAAGGGGAGACAATGCCATGCCCACTCTTTAGTATCTTTTTAACTACCTCCTCCCCATCCGAAGGACCCCCTTCCAGTGATAGTGATGTGATTTCACAGAGTGTATGGGGAGCCAAGTCAAATTTATCTGACCCCTTTTGTCTTGAGCTCCTGGTTGAATTTTACCTAGTCTGCCATTAACGCCACTCTTTACATGTTTAAGAACCTCATATGGTGCTTCATACCGTTCTCCAAAGTGTCTCATGGATACCATATGTAAATAAGCCCTCGAAGGCATCATATATCTGGTATTATGGAAGAGGGCAGTAAAAACAGACAGCGGTCTCTCTATTTAACAGATCTGGGGGTCACACATATTCAGTTCTCCCTTTTACTTCACTTTTCGTGGTTTTTAAAATATTTGATTAAGAAATTTTGATGACAAAAATATGCTGTTTGTAACACGTGGAGCAGTTTTTCAAGAAAGTTTCTACATAGCCCTGCTTAACACGAATGTACAGCTTAACCATGTGAACAACCCCCTGATTTGGTTAATGTGTAGGGGTTTGGGGGAATTAAATGTGGGTGTGGGAAGGTGAAGTGGGGGCTGCAGGAAGGAGGTGTAAGCACGGGGTGAAAGTGTGTCCCTTCTGCAATTGGCTGTGGCTCTAAGTGTCTCATTATGCAGTGTATTGTTCCTTTGTTGTGTCAGTGGTATAAATACACCCCAGTGGGCCCAGAGGGTGACAGATAAGACTGACTTACTCCTGTGGACAGACTAAACATCAGATTGAACAGCAGAAAGTCTGAGAAGCAAGACTGTGGCAACACGAGGAACAAGGAAAGCTTTACAACAGCTAGAAAGCACCTTCTGAAATAGCCTCTTTAGCTCAAGCTCTCAAGCATCTAGAGGTGTAGTTTTGGACTGCTGTAACTATTTCTCCTGCCTCAGCCAAGATGGATTCTGATGCTGGCTCCACCTGCAGCCGCTCTTCGTCCCCAGACCTGGTGGTGGATGACTCAGCTGGGAGCTTCTTCTCCAACAAGATGTTCCAGACGTACTGCCAAGAAAACAGAGCAGACGGCGAGGCCGGCCAGCAAAGGATGGACCGCTGCGGTGGAGGGGGGAAGACCAAGATCAGGTCTGGCGACCTCAACAAGGAAGACGGGCAGGACTTGAGACTGAAAGTCAACAGTCGAGAGAGGAAAAGGATGCACGATCTCAACCAGGCGATGGACGGCCTGAGAGAAGTCATGCCCTACGCTCACGGCCCATCCGTCCGCAAGCTCTCAAAGATCTCCACCTTGCTGTTGGCCCGAAACTACATCCTCATGCTGTCCACCTCTTTGGATGAGATGAAGAAGCTGGTGGGGGATGTCTACGGTGGCAGCGCTGCCGTGCAGAGTCGCACCGCAGCCCACCCTGCTATCGCCCCTACAGCCCCCACAGCACACCTCCCTCTCCATCCTCTGGCCCAGACCCTGCACTCCCTGGTTGGCAGCGCGCCTTCAACTTTCCAGCATCATCACTCAACATCTTCATCGGCCCCTGCCCCGCACTCGCCTCCCACGGCCAGCTTTCTGAGTTTTCACGCTCCAGTCCAAGGCATTCTGAAGGACCCCCTCCACCTGACCAGCTCCTACAGGCACTTCCCCGGCATGCCGTGCCCCTGCTCACTCTGCCAGCCTTTACCCTCAACTACCGCCACATTGCATAGCCTGACTATGAACAAGTGAGGGGGACTCTCTTTGAACTGACCTCGGCTGATAGGATCAACACAACAAACCAAGAAGCTCAAAGAAGATTGTTAAACAAACTGCTAATAATAATGGCTGGTGCCACAATTTGTACATATTGTATATATATCTTATGCCATGAAAACTGCTGCTATTTTTGACATTTTTTTCTCTTTGGTATTGTTTATACAGAATTATTCTAAATGCACAGAGGATGTTATCAGAAGAGCAAAGATTGTAATTTATCCGATTTCTGTGGTGATGAAAACGGAACTGGTGAATCCAATTGTGCAGGATTTCTATTTTTCCTAAATTAAATCATTTTAATAATAACCCTTGTTTGCCTTGTTCTTTTCATGAACAGACTGTGAAATATTTACAAAATGATATTGTGTTGTACTTCCATCTAAGCAAGCCATATTTTTTAGAAAGGGTTTTTACATATGTACTCCCACATGCACATCAGCTGCAACAACAACTTAACTAAACAGAAGGGGTTTCACCAAAGCTGGGAAAAACAAGGGAGCCGCACAAAAACGGGTGATTAGGAAAGGGTGTCATTGGTTGCTAACCAGCATTGGACAGACCAACCTATTGAGATAAAGGGGGACAGAAGGGTGAGACAATGCGACAGCACAGAGGCTGAATGTGGTGCTCTGGAGCCAGGGGACCATCCATCTTCACCTCAACAGGGTGTAGGAGATGAAAGGATGACACAGGCGCCAGGAAGGCCCGTCACTTTTGTCTGACACAGACATAGCCATGTTCCTAGCTCTATGCCAAAGATTTGTCACTGTCCTATAAAATCATGGATGCAGGCACACAAAAGGCAAATTTAAAGCAGAGGCCATAATGTGGTCATTTGAAGACAAGTTCTGATAATATCATAGAGGATTTCCCTTTCCTTGCTATTCTCATATTTATGCATATTTTCACTTATTAGCAAACACAAATATACAATCACTTTTGGTTGCAGCAGCCTTAAAAGATAAAGTGCTTGTGCTGACCGACAATGATTACTCAACCAAACCACAAGTATAACTATTGCCACACACTGATTGCCGTGAACATGATTTAGTCAAACAACCCAACAATGGCTGGCCCTCACTTAGCAACAAATCAAGCGTGTAAAATACATGCTTATCCTCCCACGGCTGACAGATGAGTTGGAGATCAGGGGAGAAATGAAGAGATGTAACACTCATTCTCACCCACCTCCCTCCTCGCCCCCCTCCTCCTTCTCCTGAATGCCCTGAATAGGTCCAAACAAAAGCCATGCGTGGAACACAAAGGCCGGGGGACTCTACGCTCTCGTGCCTGGGACACAGACCCTCTCCATTCAATCTACATTTCATCATGGTAACAAGCGCTGTCGGGCCAAAAGGCCTGACACCCTCGCTCACCACAAAGGCGGTTAGCTCTAATATATGAGGCTATTGACACTGTAAAGGGCCCCTGTCAGTACTGGGGGATTGTCAGCTGTGGGATGTCTCAGTGGGGGGAGGCAGCTGCCGGGCCAAACCAAGCGGCGGAGCTTCTGTCGTGGGGACTGCCGTCGCAGCGTCACCTGGTCCCTGGTCCCTTGACACCGAGACCCCTGGCCCTCCCACAAGGCCCCCCCTTTATTAGGGCACAGGTGGGAATGGGAAGCAGAACACATTTTGGAGATTAGTGGGGACCGGCCTCCCTTTGCTCTAGGTAGATAATTAGAGACACCGACTTGTGCAAAGCTGGTGCTTCCTGATCAGCACCAGATGGTGTTAACCCACGGTACGGCATTGGTAGTCTGCAGTGTGTGTGTGTGTGTGTGTGGGTGTCATGAGTGTGCAGTGTAATGGATATGCTTCTTAAATCATACAATATGGACAGGTCCTCTGTGTGCCGTTGTGGTCAGCCGCTGCTGTCAACATGGTGCTCTTTAGCATAAGCTAACCAGAAGTGTCGGACCTGGTTTAAGTCACAATTAGGAATGTGCATATTATTTAAAATATCTGAAAATACTCTGATACAAGACCCCTGCATTACAAATATCTACTTTTAGCACTTGCCAAATGGTTGGTGTCATATTTATCACATGATTATTGTTTATAATTTATTTGTGACTATCATATTTGTTGGTGTCTTAAGTCACTTAATTAAGGATTGAACAGTTTAAATTCCAAAACCTCCATTTGAATTGAAAATATTCCAGCCAGTTCAATTAAAATCAGCAATAGACGACAAACAACCGCCAAACAACTCCATTTGAATGCATTACAACCGTCTGCATCTCAAAAAAAAAGAATATGACAAAAAAGTGGATGTTTGAAATCATAATTCAAACTGTGCCTGCTCATATGTCATGGAGTAGTTTCTTGACATTAAGGTCATTCAACAACACATAGGATGCAGTGATGATAACATACGTCTGCCCTCAGTGAAGTGCAACCACTCTCACACCCTGCCCATGATGACAGATGGATACGTTAACTGCTTCAGATACTGATCAATAGAGGAGTACTTGTCCCAACTTGGCTCAGCACAACCTGCATTGACAGAGTTAATTAGGGGACTGAAAGGACCAATTAAGGGGATTGGGGGGCTGGACAGGGGAGACATATTGCAGGACATAGGCGCACATTGTACAGCGTCTGGATAAGGGGGAACTTCAATTAAGAGAGAACACACTTCCACAGGCTTGTTGCATTTTTCATTTTGCGCTTAGTTAAGCCCACAGCCCCCTTTTCAACCAGAATACTGATGAGGAGAGAGCACAGCTGCTGGGACTCGGCATGCATATGCAAGACGCTCGCGTGCACGTCCGTCCACAGATGTACATAGTAGAGGAGGAGACTGATGAGGGGATTCAGGGTGGAATTAATAAACACAGATTAACCAGAATGATGGCTCAAGAAGAAAAGGGTTGGGTTATCAGGATACATTAGTTTGGTTTCATATGTAGATTATTGGTTAATTGAGTCTTAATTAACTTATTACAACTTGCATAACGCTTAACCTGCTCACCGCCCCCATCAAGGAATTATACTATGTTTTTCTTTGTTTTAATGCAATTTTGCAAACTGCATCCTCAAAGGAGGAGTGATGTTGATTTCTTGATCTTTTCACATTCACCTTTATCATTCTCAAAGCATTTTAATTCTGTTATATATGTGTTTACAGCCTAAAATGTCTTCTAGTTTGGCAATACATTTGCTTAGATACAACTTCTTTCCACAAATATTGAAAACAATATAACTGTATAATATTCATATTGGGACTGTTGCTTGGTCAAAACAGGTGATGGTATCACTTTTAATATTATTATTTCAATATACCATAACTTAAGGCCAGCATAATAATAATGCCCTGGGATTACACAGTTTAGGAAAGGGGCTATTAACTGCACTGACAACTTAAGATGATTAAAATAGGTCTTCAGATATTATGGTCATGCTTGTATTTTACCAACATACTTAATGCAGTACTTTCACACGTAACAAGACTATGTGTGCAGTGTTTTTGCCTACCTCTCAGTCTCTATCTCTGATGTGGTCCCGTGCAGCCGCCGTAGATCTGCAACTATAAAACATAATCATAAACAATTAGTAAATGTTAAATATGCACCTCTGTCCGCATGCGTAACTGTGATTGTGTATATGACACAGAGGGGGGAGTCGTGCTGTACCACGTGTTTGTTTTTCAGAGCCCATGCACGGAGGTTAGACTTCGGTAAATACTGATGATGTCATCGTCTGAAGATGGCTGAAGGGTGAGAGTGAGCTCGCAGTTTTAGTTTTTAGTTTTAAAATATAATGTCGCGCAGAGCACTGGCGCCGCGGACACACCGCGTCTCCGCTTGTGTCGCTTGTCCAATTGGACTCGGTGTAAATGTTTAGCTCTAACGTTGTAGGCTACAGCCTCCGGAATCGTTTCAGGAAGTGCATTTGTTTACCAAAACACAGCCTAGCTGGCGTTAGCTTAGCCAATTTAGCTGCGCTGTAGGGCAGCTGAAATTACGCAGTAGCCACCCGTGCGTTGTGTACTCGTTTTATGGTTACACTAAGCCTGTATATATGTAGCCTTAGCAATCGTGCTCTTGACTCGTTTAGTCAAATGGGCTTTTAAGTCACTCCCAAATGCCGCTTGCTAACTCGATTAGCTTGCTAGCCTCTCTGTATGTGGGTTAGCTAAGATAGCTTGAGAAAGACAACAGCTGATTGTCAAGAGATTGTGCTCAAGCTGACACGGGGCATTCGGTACATTACATACCCGTTCATGCCGTTCTGTTATGCTTGTGCGTGTTCTGTCTTTTATCTGTTTAAAGAAGCTAATGTTTAACCCTGTGCATACTCGCAGAGAAGGCTGGTGGGGAGGCTGGTTTCAGCAGAGCTTCCAGGCCGTCAAGGATAAGGTAATCAACATCAGCTTGGTGGGACTAATCAATTAGCAGCTGCTTAGCCTTTGCAATGCTTTGGCCCGTGTTTCTCAGAGGAATGTGCCTTGAACATTAACAGCCACTCTCCTCTGTATGTTTATTTTTTTTCCCCTCAAAATAATTAAAACACATAACGGTGAAGTGTTAGCAAACAACACTCCAACTTAAAGGCTTTGAGACTCAGGAAGTGCACTGCTGCAGTCTAACGTCAGCAAGGCTCGGCTAACAAAAACTGTCAAAGTGCAGCATTGAAGAGATACACAATAATAATAAAAAGGCAATCAAACTAAATATTCAATGTATACATCACAAGTTCATTTATTAGATTAGATTCGATTTTGTCACTGTGCAGAGTACAGGTACAAAGCCAATGATGCATGAAAGTTGCTGAGTTCCCTGTAATTTTAATCTCCTATTTTAGATTTTTGTTTATATGTCAAAGGCAGTGAACTGGGTTTCTTGTCTTATTCCTATGTTATTTTGTACCTACATGTTTAAATAATACATGGTTTTCCCTGTGTAAATGATGAATTTGTGCCTGGATTTCAATTTGGATCATTCGACTTTCTTCCTCACAGTCGTCTGAGGCGTTAGAATTCATAAAGCGAGACCTGACCGAGTTTTCCACTGTGGTGCAGCATGACACAACCTGCTCCCTTGTGGCTACAGCCACAGCTGTCAGAAACAAACTTGCAGTAGGTTGAAGCCATCACCTCGCCCCTCTATTATCTAGCAACAGTTTATTAGTGTCACTATCGCATGTATACAGTACGTGTCTAACCTGTGTATTTATTTCACTATCTAGGTGGAAGGCTCTTCAGAGACCACAGAAAAGGTGAAGAAGGGCCTTTCTAGTTTCTTGGGAGTCATAACGGACACCCTTGCCCCACCCCCTGATAAAACAATCGACTGTGATGTCATCACGTTGGTGGCAACACCAGCAGGAACCACAGAGGTTTACGACAGTTCCAAGGTTAGCTGAAATAATCACTTGCCAGTTTTTCAGACGGAACTACTAAATTGTATGCTTCTAAATGTTCATACAACAGAGCAGCCCACTGTCCTCTTGCTTGGGCCTGGTGGAAAACCTCATGGGTTAATCTCTCTGAAAATCATTATCAAGGTGTTGATTCAGGACAGATTTTGTTTTGTTGTAAAAGGCTGCAGGACTAGGGAATTCTGCACATGATGTGCTTGTGCAAACAAACCAAACATAGCTGAGGATTTGTTTTCCCTTTAGGCACGTCTCTACAGTTTGCAAGCGGACC
The DNA here is from genome assembly GCA_016785305.1 of Colistium nudipinnis. NCBI lineage: Eukaryota > Metazoa > Chordata > Actinopteri > Pleuronectiformes > Rhombosoleidae > Colistium > Colistium nudipinnis. The sequence goes on along the minus strand of JAFBJU010000703.1, from coordinate 561,872 downwards.
CTGCTACATACTGCAACGAGCCTGATGGTAAGACTGTACTTATTAAAGTACATGGGGCTAATTTACATTTACTCGTCCAAACTTTCTTTATATCTGTTGATTGTATTTTAACCATTTTAATGAGACCTTATTTTTGTTCAGGGCCACCAGAGCAGTTTGACAACTGGCTGTCCAGCATCGGTTTGGAAGATAAGAAAGGAGAAATTTCAGAGCTCTTGGTCAACAGTCCCTCTATACGTGCCCTTTACACAAAAATGGTATCCATTGATGCTTTCGTCAACACGTATTTGTACTGAGCTTGATCTCTACCATAATTTTAAATGAATAAACCAGGTAATAACAGTTTTGTGTGTTTTAATTAACAGGTGCCTGCCGCCGTAGCCCATTCAGAGTTTTGGCAGAGGTATTTCTACAAAGTCTTCCAGTTGGACCAGGTAATTAAGTTGCATAACTGACTATCCTTTCAGTGACAAGTCTTTTCCACTCAGCTCAATTTGATGTCTTTGGCGCCACCTGCTGACCAATTGTAAACCATTGGATTCACATGGACAGACAATCATTAGAGGAAGAAATTGCCTAAATAAGCAAATTCCGATCATTTCGTTACAAAGAAAAAAGTGGAAAAATACTGAAGTTTCAGTATATTGTATATGTTAAAAATTCACATTTTGTCTTCTAGGAGGAGGCAAGGAGAGTAGCGCTGAAGCAGAGAGCAGATCAGACAACGCACACAGAGACCCTTGGCTGGGAGGAGGAAGAGGAGGGTATGTTTGTCTTGTTTGTATATAAATAATAAACTGCAAATCTTTAATGTCATTCACTCATGTCAGGTGTTCTTGCGTGACCTTTCAGATGACTTCCTCTGCGCCCCATCATCATCTCAACTCAATTTCACACTGCTACCAGACAACACCTCAAGCCAGCCGGCCACAAACTCGACAGCTACGGCTGGAACGACTCTACCAAGTCCCATGCTGTCCCCAAGTGAAGAACGTGACACCACCCTCTCAGTCAGCAGTGACAGTGTGAGCCTGCCGACGCAGTTGGAAGTGCGTCCAGAGCCTGTTGCCACAGAGCTGGCCAACAAACTGACAGAAGCCACCTTGGAAGAAGTTGCAGACAAGACAAAGGAAGAGCAGCGGCCTGGAAAGAGTGACTCGACTCGTCGGGACCCAGTGGAGGCTGTAACCCAGCCTGAGGTTACTGTTGATGCGGCATCAGCGAGGAGCCCTGCTTCTAAACCAGAGGTACCTAAAGAAGAGGGGCCGCAGGACCTGAGAGTGTTTGAACTTAACTCAGACAGCGGGAAGTCTACGCCCTCTAACAACGGAAAGAAAGGTACAATAACTTGAGGACATTGGGCAGTGATATTACTGCCTCACTGCCAGCACCAGAACTGCCTGCTGTTCTGGTTCAGGATTACAAATCCAAACAGGATTAAGTTCAGCGATATGATTATCAGTTTTCCGCTTAATAGGCTTAGACGAATCAGGGGTGTGAATATGAAACAAAGTTAAAGTAATCCTTCCCCCCAGGGTCCAGCACCGACGTGAGCGAGGACTGGGAGAAAGATTTTGACCTGGACATGACAGAGGAGGAAGTCCAAATGGCGCTCTCTAAAATAGATGACACCGCAGAGGTAAGTGTGAACTACTACATGAAATGCTGAGTTGATCACGATATATGAATTTTGGGGGATGTTTTACGAATCTTCTTGCCCTTTTTTTTACCAGCTGGATGAAGACTGGGATAACTGGGACTGAGAGCCACTACAACACAAACTCTGTCCCGCCATTGAAGCTAGTTCTCCGCAGACGAACCATGCTTAACGTCTTTTAACTCTTTGTCCACACTGTCACCATGTCATGATTGTCAGTCCGGGAATTTTTTTTCTGGCGGGTTTGGACCATATTGGTGAACCTATTGAGGAAAAAAAAAAAGCAGCAGGAAGACCAAGGCAATACGAATTAGACTGCTCCTCCAGCAGGTAAGGGTAATGACTCAGGTCTTGGCTAGTTCCTGGAGTAACTTCTGACTTAAAGCCTATGACAGTTATTCTGACATTAAAGCTGAAAGTAAAGTACGTGCAGTGGTAAGTCTGAATGGGAATAGTTCTGCAGCAGAAACGGTGAATCTGATTTCCGATATTTCTTCATGCCATCAAATATATCACGTATGTTGCAAGTGTATTTCAAGTTGGGTAATGGCTTAACTGCAGGCTGCAAGGTAGCCATACATTGTATCGCTGCTTCAAACTTTTCTAAGTAACTGGTATTCTGGAATGATGGTGATGGATTTGATCCTACGTTGATGCCCAGCTTTCTAATTTTTCTTCTGTATTATGCAAGTGGATCTTCAAAATAGGGGGGGGGAATCATTGGCCTTCATTCACAGAGCGCTCTTCATTTTGGATTTACTCCCAACTCTAGACATATGGCCTTGTAAAACACACAGTAGTGTGCTAATGTTATCCAAATGTTTTTGTTGCAAGTCAGTCATTAGAAACACAACCAGCTAATGTTTCACCATTAGTTATTTTTTCCCACACTCTTTGTCATATCATGGTTGATTTGAATATATGAGCTTGTTGCAGGCTACATGTTATTGTCTGTCAAATTTAAATATTTCACTTGTGCGTGTCTTTTTTGGCTCGAGGGGATTCATCAGTTATCACCCATAAAGAGAAAGTAAATATGACACAATAAAAATAATTCAGACCAGTTCCAGTGACACGACTTTGGCTTGAGATTGAAGGTAGCATCGCTGTTATTTACACAAATAGAAAAAAAAAGTCAAATCTCTGATTTTTTTTTTTCTCCTTCAGCTCATATTTGAAACAAAAAATAACGTGAGCACTCTCCATGCTTTTATGATTTCCTGTTCCATTGTTTATAATGTAGCTGAGAAAAAAAAGCCTAGAGGTGTAATATTTATACTAAAATAAATGCTTAATTATTGTATTATGTGCTTTGGCTTGCATGTCTATGCAATTACATTATGCAAAAAATTGTGCAGATAGTTACTTAGTACATTTTTTTGGTAAAGACATTGGCTTGTTCTTCAGGATATTGTTTTCTGACAACGTGTTGCATGTCTATTATTCTCAGCTGTGTATTACCTTTAGAACTTCCCCACTTTGAACCAGCAATCGTGTTCTACACCGACTGTTTTCAATGCCATTTAAGTTCTTTTTTTTCTTTCGGCCCGATTATTTCACTATATTTCACAAATGGTCGTTGTCATTAAAGGATTCATGGCTAAAGAGGAAAAACTAGTGTGGTGTGTTAAAAGCAGACCAAGCTACACAAGTATTATAATTATCAGGGCACTGACAGTCTTAAATTACAGTGTAAGCAATGCACAGGAAATCACCACTCATACCAAAACCGTTTGCTCATACCACTACCTAATGCGTGCTCAGCAACCAAGATGTTTGGGCTACTGTGTAGAAGCAACATGGGAAAAACAAAGAATGCCGCAAAATGAAGTAAGATGGTATTAATAGTATTTGACAAACACTAATCCAAATTATATTACTATCTGTGGGGAATTAACATAGGAACAGTTCTGTGAATTAACACAAATATGCATACAAATGTAATATATTACCATGTATCTTGGATTTGAATGCATCTGTAATTGTAATTGTGGTTTGTCTAACACTGGCAAAACAACTGGAAAGGTAAAAAAATATCCTGCTGTTCACAGTGAGTCAAGTATTCAAACCCAAGACTCTGTGTGTGTGTGTGTGTGTGTGTGTGTGTGTGTGTGTGTGTGTGTGTGTATGGCTGCACCATATTTGAGTTTTCATTTTCAACATATTCCTGCAGAATGTTGGTGTCGTTGGAAACTTTTGTGCAACCACAGTGGTCAGTGAGGCTTAACAAAATTCAAATGAGTACGTGTCCAAGATTCTTTAGGGAACTTTTGGGATGTTTGTTTGCACAAGCGCCAACATGTTTAAAAAAAAAAATTAAAAAATGTAAATGCCTGCAGTATCGTGAGTGAGTCACCTGATGGTGCTGATGCTCCACTTAGGCAGCGCCAGTCACAGGCTGCCACTCCTTTTCTTTAAGCTGCAGCATCTATCTGCTCCCAGACAAACTGACCTCACGTTTTTTCTAACACACCATTGTTGTTCGTCATCTGTCATAGTGATAAACACATTTCTGCAATTTTCCTTCAGATTTGTTTCCACGTTAACTCATTTAATCTAGCCTGCCCTGGATTGCTCAAGGGAAATGACACTGACATTGGAAATGCAAGGTTTCCGTGGTGGCATCAGCTGGGCCAATGTAGGTCACAGTGCAGGGACACCTGTGCAGGGTCTTGCCTCTGCAACCCCGACGCTGCATGTAAAGATGGCTACTGTCTTCACACTCAGTAGTGAGGGTGTATGATGGGTGCGGTCATAAACAGGACTAATGACAACACTGTGCGATTTGGTTATTGTGGTTAACGAATGACCATCAATCCTGATGTCGAGACTAACTCGGCATCAGTGCGACAGAAAAATAACATTGGATGCCAAACATCCGTTACTGAAAGTCTCGAAATTTTAATAGAGGTTTAAATGGAACTGTTAACCTTGACCCCCAGTAAATAGGATATCATAATAAATAAAAAAACACTCAACACAAGAGCCTGTGTTCCGTGGCTGTCATGACAAACAAGTTTCTACAAAAAACGAAATTATCTCAGCACGGTTGTCTGCGTATTCCTTGAATAATGCTACCACTCCTTTATCCTGAAACCTAAAACCCTCACCCCTCACATGTGCTAATGGCTTGTGCATATGCTGCCCTAACCGGACCCCGAATAACACAGACACCATATATACATTACATTCATTCTTACTCTGTTCCCACTCGCAGGCCTTAGTCAGCAGAAACGCTGCAAAGGAATTTCCTGCTGAAGCCCACCGCTCCCTGAGCTTGGCACTACGTGTGTGTGTGTGTGTGCTTTACATTACTGCCGACTTTCACCAAAGTCATATACAGATCATTTCATGGACAATGAGGGGGGTGGACGCCAATAAGGCATGGGAGAGAAATATGTCCCTCCTGAGGATCTCTTCAGCCCCCCCCCCCCTCCCCCAAGTAATCCACCCTTGACCAAAGGCTTCCTCTTCTTCCTTTTTCGGCAGTTTGACTTTTTCTTCCGTCCTGGTCCACACATACTGTCATCAATGCAAAGTGAAGCACGTGCATATACGACTCTACAAGTGTGTGTGTCTCTCAAACACACGCAAATACACAGAGATAGAGAGTCCGGATGAGGTCATGGTATTAAGAGCAAGTATTATTCTCTGCACCCTAAAGGGAGAAACCCTGTAACCCCTCTGCCTTTCAATAGGCACAAAAGACTCCCTTCGAGAGAGGAGGCAGACTCTTATGGAATGTGTTGCCAGGGTTTTTCTACAATGACGGGCCTCCAAATTCACAGCCATTGTCTGAGTGTCCTTATGCTCAATGTATTTGATTTGACTCACATTTAGTGTCTGCCTTTTTAGATATCAGTGACATAAAAATGCATGTGTGCAACTCACTGACGGTCGGTTAAACGCCGTCTGACATCTTTGTGCGAACTACATGTCCAACGCGGTTTCCAACCTGCCACAAAGAGAGCAAATGCAGCCACTAGGCTAGCTCTGATCCATGTGGGGCAGGGGGGGAGGAGGAGAAAAAAAAACAGAAAAACTAGAGGACTCTTGAGATGCCTCGGGATTTTTCCATGACAGACCATCGCCTTTTCCCAATGCGAGCGGTGGGAACTGGCCATTTTGTTTGTATGAAGCGGTGTCTGGGAGGAATGCGGGGTTTAGTCAGGGAGGGGACGGCAGGGGGGAAAACGCTCGATAACTCCCACTCCATTCAGATTTATGGTCAAGACAGAGGGGCTCCTCTGGATGCATGTCAGGGGACTAGTAGAACACCGCCCCTCCAGTCCAGGCCTGCCAAAGCAAATGTTTGGTTGAACAAGCTCCCACTATTCTTTACATCCGTCCTTGTCCTTTCTCTCCTTTGTGCGTCTCTCTCTGCTGGTCGTATCATCATGATCATATGGGAAAGTGAAGAGAAGTCGTTCCGAAAAAGGTTTCACACAGCACGCCGTGCGCAAATGTTTCATTCTGCACTACAGGAGCTGCAGTGGGATGTGGTTTTGAGTCGAAAAACCTGATAAGAGTTTGCCATTATTGTTTTCTGGGTCGAAGAATGCGTGGACTACAGCCTGCACAGCATATCGGAGAGAGTGCAGGTTTGAAGCGTCTTTTGCAAAGAGCCCTTTTCACTTCTATGAATATCAAATGGCTTAGGGCTACTGTCGCCACTTATCAATGCCGAAGCACAGTTTCACCACCCCACCATTGAACCGACGGAGGCTGAACGAGGATCTCAGCCTGTGCGTTTTTTGTTTTTTTTCTGGGCCCTGACAGACATAAGACACAATATTAAGACGACATGTTGTGCGCTCAGCGTCGCTGGACATTTCCAGGGAGGTGAATGTCAGGCTACGGGATAAGCTACAGTGTATGGTATGTAGCGGTGTGTGTGTTCAGTGCCGATGTATAAAGTGGCATCAAGGTCACAAAATCTGGACTATTGACTGGCAACCTTACGGCGACAATTGTGAACAGCAGTTGAAAAATAGCATGCAGCATTACATTCCACTTGCATATAATGAGGTATCTGGTATTCATCTCGTAAGGTCACGTCCATAGAACAAACGTTTGGTGGGAGTTTCTTTTAACTCTTTTCGAACGTACTTTTCCGGACTGAACCCGACAGACATGGACAGCCTTCGACTCAGCAGGGAGTTGTTTTACTCTACCGCTCTGAATGTACTATTCCTTTCCGTCCCTTCTCCCCTCCCCCTCCCCCCTCTTTTCATTACTGTCCCATTCATTCGCTCATTTCATTTATTCTCAGTCATCGCTGCTCCAGGACACCGGCAGACCCATTCATCTCGCTCTTCCTCCCTCCATCCGCGGTCTAATCAGGGGGCCACACGCGCCCTCCTATCATCTGATGTCTGGTAATTCAAGGTGAGATTGTTCTCGCGGCGGAGGAGAGGCGAAGCCAAAACGACTTTGACTTTGGGCAGCAATGCAAATTTGACTGTCAAAACTTCATGGCAGTCTCCATTATTCTATGAATAAAAGTCGACACTCGCTAGCCTGTTACGTAAATCTGCCTTGTGAAGCGCAGCATCCATGAGGGAAACCGCACCACGATGCTCCCTCGAGAGGAGGCTATGGGTCTGGTGAGGACCTCGGTTGGACTAAGTTTAGTAGTTTAACATAGACCCAACAATTCTCTACTTTTTCTATTTATTAGCTATGCGAGAGGCTATATTGCTCTCAGGGTAGGGATTTTGGGACTTTGGTTCGATGATCAATGTCATATCTCATTTCCTAAATCCACTGGACCCTTTCTTTGTCGGGAGCAGTGATTTCTAGAAAAGCAGTGATTTCTTTTTCGTGCTGTCCAAGGAACAGCCCGGCACAGTAATTTCCATTTAAATTGCATGATGGATGCAGACAGATTCACGGTCAACTCTCGACGAGGGAAAAATAAACATGTTTCCTAAAATGTTGAATTTCTGATTTAACAATTACTCGACAGATAAAGTAATTTCATCCAGAGGTTAAAAAAAATGACTATGATAATGCCTTTTGACCTAGTGCCAACAGGTGAACAAATCACTTTCAGAAAGTGTTGACATTTACAGTAGGCAAACACAGTATCTTAATTCCCTTCTCATAACAAGGACACCTTGTTAGAATAAGATGATGGATTTAATTCCATGTGCTGTCTGGAGTGGATAATGCAGCTTTCTTCGGGCGAGCACGCAAAACAGCAGTCTTAATGTGTACAAAAGATAAAAGGAATCTAAGAGGTGTATGTGTTTGTGTGAGAAGCGGGAGGGAACATAAGATCCGGGGTTAATCCTAATCCTGGCCTGCAATTGTGTCCGATTTCATTCCCTTTTCTGAAAGTCATTTCTAGGTCTGGGCTTAGCCTGGGGAGAAAAAAAGGTGAAGGGGCCTGTCTGCCTCCACTTTGATGAGGCTGCTGCTGCCGCCGGTCAACCATACCTACTGATCCTGGCCCCTGGAGAACCCTCCTCCTCCACCGTCCCAATCCAGGGGATCCGATTGACAGTGCGAGAGTGCCATCTGCCCCTCCACAAGATTACCCAGTGCACTGGGCCAAGAAATCCTCCGGCACAGCAGATTAAATATGAAATATAGGGCAGGAATTGCACTGCTGCATGTCTTGATCCAGCCCCATCATATTCACGCAACTGAAAGGCCCATTTTTTGCAGGTGTGTCTGGATTCGGCACTTTATTGATTTGCTATTGTGGTGATTTTTATCCATGTTTTTGGATTCTCTTCACGTAGGTGTGCGAATCCTGAGGAGCAACACGCTGTATCCCGTCTCTTCTTAAATTGAAACGTACATTTTAATGAATGTGGTTCAATTCCCACCTCTGGACTGTTTGTTTACTAAACTCGTTAGTGGTGGATTTTATCCAAGAGGGGGAAAAAAAAAAGAGAGCAAATCCACAAAAAACATAAAGCGGCAAAGAAATCCACTTAGACTGAAGACGGTTACTATGGAAACTGTTCCTTTCTTTCCTCTCCCCTGGTCCATTTGGAGTCACACATTTTGGTTTTACAGTGGGTACAAATTAGCACCACCCACTGCCCTGTATTCTTCCATACAGCCCTGAAGTGATCTCTTAGAAATAGAATTTTGAAATAAGTATCTCTGGGAATTCTGCTAATGTCAGCACTCACAGAACACAACTCAAGTCTTCATAATCATCAGTATAAAACTAATCAAGGCCTGTTCAGTGGACCAAGAGGCATCGATATCTGTGGGATCCAACAACCTACTTGTTCTTTTCCTGCCAATAGCATGAATGAGAGTCAGGCTATGAAAGTGCCTGGAGAGGAACTATGAAAGGAGGGAGGTGTCATCCCTTGGCTGCCTCGGGAAGGACTTTCTTCACTTAGTTTGAAACAATCCAGATCCAAACAACCCTAACCCCCACAGTCAAAGCCGTGCAGCAGTAGCTTTCTTTGGTTTCTTTGATAAGCTCTATAAGCTGCCATTCATGCGGTTCCTTCCATTGGCCACACTGATGTGAATCATCCTGGCATTTTTTGTCTTTCGGTTAGTTCCGTATCAAAAAAATGTCATGCTCTTCTCCCCCGAATCCACCTCCTGCCCCTTCTCTGTCCTCTCAGGACATGGCCCCCCCCCCCCGCCTCCTCCACGCTACCTCGGCCTGATAAGGCCTGGATACCAAGCTGTTTCCACTGAGTGCCCATTTGTGGATTACTCCCCGAGAAATCATGTGGTACAATTGAATTACCACTGGTTACAGAGGCTCCACTTACAGGGCAGGCATCTGGAGAATGCTCTTTTAACCAGCCAATCACACACAAAATGTCCACGACCCCAGCAACACAAAGAGACCCTTCTCCATTGCCCTTGTTGCCCCTGAGGCAAAACTGCAAATGCCGTTCCTGGTAATGTTCTTCCTAGACAGGAGAATCTAACATGTCTACAGAGTTATGCAGAGAGCCCAGACAATATGTTATGGCTCCAATTACTTTTTATGAGACTACATTTTCCTGTTAATGCATTCATTGATGAATTTCAGGTGTCCTTTATATAACTGTATTCTCCCTCCCTCTGTTTTTACTGACCTTTTTCCTGCCCCCCCCCCCCCCCCCTTGTTTTTACAGTTCACTGACTGGCCTCCATCCACGGCTGAGCAGATGTTCAGTCTGAGGGATGTCCAACCTAAAGATTATCCGATAACATGTACAGCAAGTGACAACTGATGAACATTCAGGTATTTGTAGTTCAGACTGTTGTACTGTTTATCAGAGAATATGCGGGCTGGTTAGAAGGTAGTTATCTTTTTCTTTTTTTTTGTCCAATAAAGTTTTCGTTTTTTCCACTGTAAGTCAGTGTATACAGTGGATCCCAAAAGTCCGAATATATTCTCGCAAACATGAAAATAATTAGATTGCACACATTAGAGGCCCTTGATATCCCTCTACAGCCCGCGAAAGCAGCACAGGACTCTGATTTGGCACCGCTTCAAACTAAATGCTAAAAAGAAACATGCCAAGATTCAGATTAGTTCTGAAATAATTTCACTCAAAACCAAACGTCAGGCTCATAGCAGCGCTAAATGAAAATTCAGGGCAAATTCATTAGTATTCAAACCAATCTTTTTGGCAATCCATCCAATTGTTGATGAGATATTTAAGTACTGACCAACACACACTCCCAAAGCTACTGTGAGACTGAGGGAGAGAGTGGGAGAGTGGGGGGCGGGAGCGAGAGAGACCTCAGCAGGGTCGTCAGACTTTTTATTACCTGGTCATTTCCCCTCTCAAAATGACAAATTTATATTCATAGTGCAGCTACTAAAATAAATACCAAGTCCTTTAAAGGTTAATGAAATAGCTCTGGCGCTCTCCCGCTAGCACCGTCATCACCCAGCCTACCACTGGCTGCCATGGCAACGCACCCACTGTTGATTTGTGCTGCACATAATTGGGAGCAAATATGACAGAGCCCACAGGTGTGAAAACAAACACATACACTCCCACAAACCCTTATATGGATAATCTATCTGTCTCTTCCTCTGAAACAGACACACACACCCCCCGCATACACACATACACACACCCACCCACTGAAAACCCATTATCAAGTGGTTTTGCTTCCTAAATGTAATATCCACTCCAATTTGGCAAGTTCAATCATCGTCCTTCATTCTCATTCAGACTGGCAACTTGGCTGGCTCTCAGCGCAGATACACTTTTGTCTCTGTAACACACACACACACACACACCTACACACACACACACACAGATACAACTGTGTTAGTCTGCAGAAACATGCAGCATCCCTTTGTTGCGGGGTAAGGTTGAGCCAGTGCACACAGCCCCTTGGTCCTCTTCATCACTTTGCTGTCTGCAGTCCACTGCAGCTCGCTAATCATGATCAGAGTCTACCTTCACCTCAGGGTACAAATAAAGTCTGAAACCTATCCAGCCAATTAGGTTTCATCAAGTTAAATGGAAGGGTAATGATGCCTTTGGCTCGGTACGCCCCGAAATGTCTACTTTACCCTTTTTCGTCATTCCCCTCCTGCCATGTTTGGCGAGGCACCAGGTTCCCGCAGAACATGGGTGGGGTCAATTTTTGACAAAGTGCTTTGTACTACAATATTGACGTACTATAAGCATGCACACGCACAAATGGATTTGGGGCAGAGGAGAGCAGAGAAGCATCATCCCTCCACCTGACAACCCATATCCACCCCGCCTCCCTTCCCAAAGGCCTTACTGCAGGGTCAAATAATAGACTGAAATTCCACAAACACAATACACATATACAGGCACACGCACACACTCCCGTTGACGTGACCAGATGTATGATGGGGACCACTGCGAGGCTGAGGGCTCCTCTTTCATCAGGCCCGTTTATCTCAAAGGTGCACACTCCCCTAGTGCACCTAGTAGACACACACACTCTCCCCTGGCCCCTCTCCCGCCTCTTTGCCACCCACTCTTTGCTGCGAAAGCCCAAAGGCTGCACCCCCAACTGTAAAAATGATAAATGACTATGTGAAATCCGAGCTTTTTTTATGCATTTCCCTCCTCCCCTCCTCCCCTGCAGCCCCATTGCGTGTCTGATTTGATTTCGCTAAGTGGAAAGGTTCCAACATCAGTTCTTGTAAGATCTACCCACACAACCCTGTGGATACCAACCATCCCGTACCAGATGTTTCAGTTTGGAACCAAATACAGCTAATTATTTTAGCCATTCATCTATTACAATGATACCTATTTCCACCATGTATTCAATACTTTATTATAATTATGTCAACCATGTATTCAACACTTTATACATTATTTTTGCTATTTATTTAATCTATTTTTAGTTATTAAAATGTAACATTTTATCTTTTAGGTCATTCTTTTTATTGTTTATCTGTTCATTATGGCTATTTCAACATCTTTGTTCCCTTGAATAACTTGTTATTTACACACCTCTGATGGTGTTATTGGTGACTCAGTGTGTTTATTGTTGCAATATTAGTTACTCCTTCCGTCTTTGAATGTTACCCTCTGCAACTGCATAGGGGCCTCTTGTATAAAAGGAACCAACACATAGCCGTGAATAAGTGCTCCAAGGGAAATCGCAATAGCATCTGACTATGCTGTCACAAATTCGATGTTGCTCTCTTCCCGCATTAAAAGATTAGGTGAAGAGCGGGTTGTGCACACAAGGTGATATATTTGCGTGTTGTACTTACCGATAAGGCTGAAGTATCTTCGTGTGTTCCCCTCCATGACTTTTCTTCAAGTTAGATACAAGTTGGATACAATTTGAGAGACAAAATGAAGAGTTGTGGGCCAGCGCTCTCCTCCCTGCAAGACACAAACATGTTTGCTTTAGTTGTTTTGGAGGACATTACGTAGACATCCAGAACACTTCCAAAACCAAAACATACCATAAACTCGTCCAAAACATGTTCTCATCTTAAAATCTACTCTTTTTGTCCCCACGTGGAACACAATACCCCATAATGAGACAGAATCTAAACATATTTAAGTCTTCACACCATGAGTGAGCACACACATCATCAGTCCTGCTACACGAGGACTCGCACACAAAAACATGTACACACGCAAACACAAACCATGCTATCAATCAAAGAGGAATATTGTGGCATGCTGTTTTCCGCCTCTTTCTCCAAAGTGTGCCCTCTTTCAGCCTGCCTTTTGATTCATGAGCCCTTCATTGACACGTTTAATAAATGGTGTATTCACATCAATCAAACACAAGGCTCAATACTGAAGCCTCTTAAGTGGTGCTTTCAAAGACACGTCCTCCAATGATTGCTGCCACAGAAAAAATAACCAAACTATTTGGACAAAAATCCCCCACTTTCTGTGCTGAAATGTAAAACGATTCTATTAGGCAGATTACCGGTAATGTAAGAGAGGTTTCAGGATCTGTTTGTTTTTCATTAAAAAACAACAACATTTATTGGTGAAGTTAAATTGATTGGGTGTTGATCGGAAGTCTTGATTGGATGTTTACCTTTCTTTTTTTGTTTTAATGCAGCCCTCCATGTGGACACCCTGGTGGCATGTTAGAATGTGGGCTCTGTGAAATGAATGAGGAGTCAGTGCGTTTCATTATGCGGGGTTACTGTCCGTCTAACCACAGCCTGAATGTGCACATGTGAGGATTGCTCGTGAGTGGGCTGAGCATTTTCTAGCACTCCTGGACCCGGCCATTGACCTGTCACTCCAGGCCTCCGCCGACACCTGTCACTTCCCCTCGTGCACGGCCTTTGCCAGATCAAGCTCCATCCCACGGCTTTGCGCACAGCCAACTGTCTCAATCCCCAAGACTAACCACGCAACACCACACATCAAAGCATCACTGCCCGCTGTCCCATCAAATCCCAAGTTTCCCACAACAGACACAAAACCCTCTCAGACTAAAGAATGGACAGACTCTGAGGTGGAAACCCTTTCCTACCTTGCAGCCCTTTAACCACCAGGGCCTCACCTCCCTGACCACTCGACACGCCAGAGTGAAGAGCGAGTGCCTTAGCTCCAAAAGCAGCAATATCACAATAAACTTCCCCACCCTGAACTCTGTTCCCCCGGCCAAACCTCAGATATTTCACTTATGTCGACAAGACACTTTTTATTCCAGCACTCTACCCCCCTCCCTTTGGTGCGCCCCTCTTTCTCTCATTCTCCTCACTTGCAAACTATCCATCCCCATGTGCACAGCGCCGCATGCTTAATGAAGACTTGGATTATGAATCATCACAGATGTTCTGTTGGATGTCCACACATTAGAGAATTGTGGTTGCTCACGAGGTCCACTCCTTGAACACGCTTTACAAACATATGGAAGTGTTTACATCGAGGGGAAAAACTGCTTTGGGACCCGAGCCACTTGGGGCCACAGGATCGAATGTGGGATGATGGAAAAAGCTGCATTTTTTCACACTCGCACCAACAATGATGGAATGATGTCCTCGTAAAGTTCCCCTCCGGCCGTGACCTTCTCCGTGCACATGTTCTGCATTACACCCCTTTAATTTCGGTCTCCCCGGTTTTCACTTGCCCTGCTCGCCACCTGGTATGTGCTCATCCATGAACATTATGAGGACAGATCTGAGAAATATAGCTGCATTTACCTTTCCCATCACCTCTTCATATCACCCCTCTTCATCATATGTCTCTCCATCATTCACCCCAAACACAGTTTGCAGAGATGGATGATAAAAAAAAGAGGATGCTCAAAGTGGTTGAGCACTGGCTCCCAGTCCATGCAGCTACACTTACATTAGCCAGCCGTCCACACGTTTCGTGATGAGCCTGTATTCCCTATTCAGCCTGCCTCATCTCAGCCTTGAGTGAACGTGGCATTCTTAACAGGGGATCTCCATGATCTCATTACTGAACCGAGGTGGCTGAAATGGTGCAACTGATTAGCTTCGACGATCTTTAGTTTGCAGAGAGAGCGTGTCACGTCCTCCACTGGCATGAAGCACCATGGTTAGACTACTTCTCCCCACAAACCAGTGAGACCCTGAACATCCGCCCACATCAGACAAACAATTTAACACTAGACTATTTAAACGGAGCAAAAAAAAACGAGTAATAATGTGTCAAAGAGTCTCGAGCCAAACTGTTTTACTGTGCTCTCGGCAGGCCCACCACACCCTGCTCCTTTCTTGGATTACGGACAGATTTACGTGGCAGAGATGAGCGGGAGGGACGGTCCTTGGAGAGAGCAGGAGGTGACTTGGACGGCTTTATCAGCTGTGAATAATGAGTCCTCCCCATGTGTGCGCAGGAAGATTTCCTCACAGCCGAACAATCCCACCTTCAATCCTTCCCCTCCAAGTCCCACACTCCCCGGTCTCTAAACACTGGCCCCTCACCAACTGTAATAAGCAGTGAAGTGCACATGTGTCCAACACTTACTTCTTAAATCAATCTATCTATCTATCCTTCTGTCCATTCCATCTACCCTTCCTCCCATCCACAGCTGTTTTGGCCGTAGCCTTTCGTCGGGGAGCAGGGAAGTGATTTCACGATGCAATGTAAAACCAATAGCACTTGGTTATGGCCGTCCACTGGGTTGGATTAGGCTGATTGGTTGGTGGGCGTGCTCCAGGGGTCTAACTCTTTCCGAATTTGTTATTAAATTCCGGGCCCACTCTGTCTGCCAGAGGACAAGAAATACTGTACCATCTGCACTTTCTGCCGAGCTCCCTCTGTGATCTGGCTCTGATGTAGGACGCAAGCTGCAAATCATTGTCTAAGTGGGAAAATATGGACTCACAAGAGCCATGTTATGTTTTTTAAAGCCCTCAACAGCTGCAAGGTAGATGCTAGGTGCTGGCCTTCCTACTGCAAATCAGTAGTTTTAAAAATCTGGAAATGTTTGAGCCTGACAGGATTGTAAAAAGTTACTTGCAGTTATGTGGGGAGTGAAAAGTCTGAAAAGGTTGCTGTTATTTGGGGTTTTGTCTCAATGTTTTAATACTGACTTTGCACATCTCACCTCCTTCCCATATAAGGATTTTTCTCAAAATATTTTAAGATCATAATTGACATTAAAGTTACATTATTAGATGTTGTATTGTTTTAACAAAACACACAAAATGCACAAAACAGGTTGCTCTTCACCAGACAGGCCGGAGCCTGCGACGTCAACAATGAACAATTATTATAATTCCGGCTCTAAGGCTTTCAGGTCAGTATTTGCTGAGTCCACCCTGAGATTATTTATTGGTTACACCTGGTCCTTATTTGTTTACAGACACTTCAACTCTTGTTGTGTATACTGCCTGAGGATAAAGTACTTCAATCAAGTGTGGCTCACATGACCTTGTGGGTACACTAACAGGATTTTGTCAACTCTCCTCCAGGATATGAAATTAAAACCTGTTTTCAAACGCTGAGTGCCGTTTGTTTTGCAAGTCAGTGCCTGGTGATACGTTCATGCAACAACATCAAAAACACAGCGGATCAACAGTGTGACTTCATTAGTGGTTTTCAGTTGGGATTTAATTGGCCTATATGCCAGACTGGTAGCTAGACAAATGCCCAAATTATGCAATTGCTGGATTTCCCTGAAGCACAGACAATAGTGGAAAATGTTTATTGAGTGAAATAATGTAAACAATTCAAAAAAATAAATAAAAATGTTTTACTTAAGGACTTCATTGAATCAACATGCTGCGCTGCCAGTACAGTATATTTGGGTACATATTTATTAATGGACTCATTTGTATATCTATCCACTCATTAGTATGCTCGATCGTGTATCTGTTTATATACCTTTTGATGTAAATAATAACATTGCTTGCACTTCTGGTTAGATAGCTTCAACATTTCATTGGCTTTGTACTTGTAATATGCGCCATGACAACAAAGTTGAATCTAATCTCGTTTACAACATTTACAACAGCCTGTGCGCATGACGTGCAGAGAGAGCCGTCTGTTTGTGGGAAACAGTAAGAAAGCGTCACTTTTTTTCTCTCTCATTTGAGTGATAGAGGCCAGGAGATGTAATCCTGCAGTGCGTAGAATGAATTTGGTGTTCCTTGACTCCCTGGCTCAGAGCGCAAGGCCATATGGCACAGCTGTCCATCGTGAAAGACAGAGCTTCACGTCAGAGGTGAACACGATGTGCACTCTTGACAACCCTGCAACAATCTGAATAACCCAAAACGTATTTGCACGAACAATGGAAGGAGAGCCAGCCACTTCTCTTGATACAGATTTTGGATCGAGACTCGTCACTCCAATAATTATAAGAAACGCGCCCCGATCAAATAACATAAGATAATTCAAAAACGTGTGCACATCACAGCCACCAGTAAAGAATGGGGGGCAGGCATGGAGTGCGCGTGTTTACCTGTTGCTGCAGCTGGAGCCTGTACGCGGCCGAGGAAACGAGGGGGCGGACCGGAGTCCCAGTCAGGCCGGGGAACCGGTCTCCTCCAGCGAGTATTCCTCTGGCTAACGTCCAGTCTCTGGACACAAGTATGGATGGACTTTGGATGGTATTTCATCGGGACATTAAGAACTGTAATGTCGTGATTTTCACGGAGACTCGGCTTGGACCGCTGTTACACCGGACACCGCCGTGGTTCTCATTTACCGCCCGGGAGCGGACCAAGGAACCGGTAGACATAGCGAAGGAGGAGTTGGCTGCTTGGTGGTCAACATCGGTGGTGTTAAGATGTGCAGTCGTTTTCTACGTGAGGTTCTCTGGACCTGGAGCACATCATGATCCGATTCGGGCCTTATTATCTCCCGAGGGAGTTGTGTGAGTGTCAGCACAGGCCAACAGCATGCGGTGACAGGCAGGACAGGAACGTCGCGGCCGGAGGCTGGTGCCAGTCTGGCCGGAGACTTTTGTCAAGCTAACCTGAGAAAAGTCCCGCCAAAAAGAGGACACACCCGACAAGGCGTACAGGGACCTCCCCCGCCCGGCATTTGGCCAATCCGATCACGCGTCAGTTCTGCTGCTGGATTGCTATAGGCGGACACTGTCAGGTGACTCGGCCCTTTCGGCAGTGGACCGACCAGTCACGCTCGGCTCCGCTCAACCGCTTCCGCTCCAAGGCGGGGTGTGTGTTCGAAGACATCGACCAAACACGTAAGGGGACGCTGTCGTCAGCTCCATCGGCAAATGTATCGATGACGTCTTACCGAGGACTACTGTACGGACATGCCCCAATCAGAAGACTCTAACTACTCCAGTCTGTAGTCCCCACATGTTTCAAGGAGACCATCGTTGTCCATGTCCCCAAAAAACCCCAAACCATCTGCATGAAACTGTTACACATCATACGTTTATTTAAACACATACATGTTATCTAATTTTTGTTTACCCATATGTGATACTTCTATTTTATTTCATATTTTGTTATTATGTACCTACTATTTTATTACAATCATCTGTGCTTCTTCTTTACTTTACTTTGAATGAGCACTGTAAGAGCAGTCTGAGACCCGATAATTTCTTTGCCAGCAACTGTGCTCTGTAATATTTGCGCATATGGCGATACAATTCCTAAATCCTAAATCTCATATCACAGGATCACTGGCTACGCAGAGATTTAAGACCATCCATATCCACAGTTGTTTTTTGTGGGTACCCTGCTATGACAAGCCCTGCCTCTGTTTAACACGCTGTGACTCACACGTAGTGACATTTGACACCTAACCCCATGGCTGGAGGGAAATGGTTGTGACATCTAAGTGTCTGCTGCTCCACTGCGGGCACTTTATACTGGCACTGCGGAAAACTCGGCTGCCAAAGCACTTTTACCACTGCGGTGCAGCACTATTGGGATTTATTTAGAGGCAATAAGTGTAAATAGCGACAATATAGATTCTATCATCACTAATTTTTCTTTTTTTTTTACTAGAAAGTGAGACTGCCTGGTTGTTGATCGTGTCACTAGCAAATGCAGTACTACCCTCTGAAGAGTCGTCCTGCAGGAATAAGAATTATAAATATCGACTATAGGTTTTATTCTGGGATAACGAGTAGAGGTGCAACAGAGACACGTCAGAGCGTCGCCACCGCACGACCTTCCCACCGTCCTCCTGTGGTTGCTCCTGGCAACATTGTTCCCTTGAATGTCCGGACAGTGAGAGATGGTTTCTGGGTGTCTGACAAAGACAGAGCAAACAGGTTTCATGCTTGGAAACAATGCAATTATCTCCTGCATCGTTACACCCAGCGAGGAGGCGTAGGGATAGGAAATGAAGTGTGCTACTCGTACCTTATGTCATGCATCAATCTGGTTAATAGCAGTGGCTTCTTCAAGACACTCTCAGGTTTGCCCACGAATGGAAAGTTGAAACCTGAGGTTGTTTTGTGGCATCACATTTATCAGCCTATACATATACGTATCTCTTTAGTCACTTAATAACATTAACTAATCTGATGCATTTTCCGTCAAGTCTTTTTTTATTCTTGTGTTAAAACATAAACCATCTCATTAACACGTCTTTTGTTTCAAATGACATGTCCTCCTTCTATCTGAACCTCATTCACTCACTTTCTCTCTCTTTATCCCATTCTCCACTGCAAGCGATCGCAAGCGCTCCTCTGGGACACTCGCTCTGCTGTGATTCAGGAGTAGATTGAGAGAAGATATGGTATCTGAAGGCAGCAGGCCTCGGAGACACTGCACTTGAGAGACAATGAGAGCATAAGAGAAAGGCAGGACGAAGAGGAAAAGCGAGGCAGTGATTGGTGACTGCATAACTCCGTCAGTTATCAGGATCAGTTAAAAAAAGAAAGAGAGATGGACACGAAGAGACATCAATAGCATGGAAGACAGACAGTCTTTCTTATTGCCCCACAGGGACAAAGTTACACTAGAGCCACTCAATTTCATCGTAGTCTTAAAGGCCCTCTGTTAATCAGACAACATCTTACAGTTTCTCCTGCAGGGGATACCAGACGCTCGGCCCAAGGCGTCCGCATCACAGGCTCTACATTGTCTCACAGGAATTAAGTTTCAGGACCATTGAAATAATCGAACATCGTACGATAATAATTGATAAACTCGCGGTGTCGAAAATAGCTTACATGCCCTGAAGTAAACTGCTGCCATTTATTCTTCATTTAATCCTCAGAGGGGTCAAAGGGTGGCTCAGGGCGACCGTGGCAACATGGCACTTTCTCGTCAAATTCTGCTAAATAGATCCCCTAAACCGTACCTTAGAGAAGTGTGAGGCGCTTTAGAGACTCACTGTTAATACCCATTAGTACTATT
Source organism: Colistium nudipinnis (assembly GCA_016785305.1). Classification (NCBI taxonomy): domain Eukaryota; kingdom Metazoa; phylum Chordata; class Actinopteri; order Pleuronectiformes; family Rhombosoleidae; genus Colistium; species Colistium nudipinnis. The sequence continues at coordinate 541,986 of JAFBJU010000703.1, read as the reverse complement.
GGTTACCAATACTTTTAAAGATTCTAAGCTATGAAGGATATTTCTGCTATCATAGCAATGTGCACCCACTGAGATTGTTCTGGTGCATTTGTTTTGTCTGCAGCCTCATTACCTGCGCAGCTTGGTGTGGCTCGCTCTGTTTCCTCTCCCGCTGGCCCAAGCACGACATCCTGCTGCCCGCCACCATAACTTTCACTTCGGAGCCCCGTGTGTGTGTCGGACAGCTGGGACACACTGATAGTTGGAGGACAGATCTCCTGGCCATGTCCCGGCGCACTGCAGCACGGCTCAGCTGTGAGATCAACGGCATCCTGAGGGGAGAGACTAGAAGCAGCCAGATGTTGAACTGGCCGTGACTCGCATTCATACCAGCAAACTGTTTGCTGGGGTCATAAAACATGAGACATGTTGAGCTGCTGTGACCAGAGCCGAGGGGGGTCACACAGGTAGAAAATGGCAAATTTTTCCTCATTAGGGTGAATATCTGTATGGGAATCTTACATTGCAGTAATCCGATGTGCAACTTTGTTACAATGCCACCTTGTATTCACAAGAACAGCATCAACTAGCACCTGAACTGGATCAATGGTATTATTATTACTAAATTAGATCTTTCATTTAGAATTGTTCTTCATTGTACAACAATATGTTTACAATGAAGATGTCCAATTTCAGAATAAACACAAGTAATGTGATATGATAATCTGTCTGCTCTGTCACCGTGTAGCACGCTGTCTAAACGTCACTGGAACGTGATAGCACAGTCTGCCCCAACAGGCGGCACCCTCTCTCCTCCACTTTCTCTTTCTCCCTGGCTTTCATCATAGAGAGGGGGGCCACACACCCCAGTAACAAGTTTGATTGGAAAGCATCTAGCCCCTGGCAACCAATCCCCCTTCAGTATGGCACACATACAAACACACACGTGCACGCACACACACACCCACAAACACACACACACAGTGTTTCCGTGGCAACTGTAGTGCAGGGGGTAGACAGAATGATTCGGCCTATGGAGCGAGCCAGACTATGATGATGAGGGGACGAGGCCCCCATCGGAGAGTGGAGCGGGGGGGGGGGGGGTCATGGAAAGCAAGTGAGAGGTAAAGAATATTAGGCTCAATGAGTGAATGTGTTTTTAAGTGTTTAAAAGCACCCACTGAATGACCTGTTTTAGACTGATGAGATCCAAACTGCGACTGAAAATGGGCATAATTATTAGAATTATTATTGGATTAATGTTTCTCCAAAGTTTTTTTTTTTTACCGCAGGACCTGTTTGACTGATGTTGTCAACATGCTGTGAAGCTTTTGCCTCGCCTGTGTCACAAATCATGTAGATGTTTCTTTAAAACAAAGCATTGCCTTTTATATTGTGATTTAAAAAAACAGGGCCGTTATGGCCAACTGTCTGGCTTGTTCTACTTGGAGCTGGATGTCACACAGCTTCCAAAAACGAGGCTTTTTGGAGATTACTGACTCTGAACCAGTTCTCTCTGGTTACTGGAATGGGATTAACTGCTGCTGCCACAGTGTGTACATATATGTCTGTCTGTGTGTGTGTGTGTGTGTTTCGGCCTTTGGTGTGCATATTTATGCATACATGCACAAATGTGCATGTGTTAGAAAATGGGCAGAAGACTGGAAGAAATAAAGAGTGAGAAAGAGAAAGAGGGAGATAATATGCATGTTTGTGCACTGCCAGCATCCTTTGTTGTCTGACCTGATAAATGTGGCTTAGCGCAGAATCGTCTGTTTAATCTTGCCGCCATTTTGTCGTCTGGTGGTGTGTATGGCTCTTGCCTGTCTCCCTCATGGCAGTCACAGAGGCAGGGCTTAACTTCCCCGAATGGTAACCATAGCAACACTGACAGAGGTTCATCAGTGGCTATGGCGATGGCTGCACCGGGATGTGGCTCGCCATGGTTCTGGGATGCAGGGGGTGAGATGGGGGTGGGGTGGCTGGATGGCGAGGCGGGAGGAACGGTGATGGCAGCCACACCTTGACAAGAAAGAGGGTGAACAGAGCAAGTGGTGAACTTGGATCCAAGAATCAAATTGTTCATTTAGGACATGTTTTCTGAATTTGCTTCAAATGTAACAGCACAACCGTCTGTCTGGTCAATTTCCAGCAGAGGGAAGGTGTACATGAGGTGAATGTTTGTCTTCTGTGTGTGTGTGTGTGTGTATGTGATAGCGAGAGAGAGAGAGAAAGAGAAAGTACCAGTCAGAGCCATCTGGTCTCAGAAGAGACTCAAATCTTTTCTCTCTCGCTGAGGCGAGACTTCTCAAATTAATTCCTCCACCTTTCTCCCCCCACCTTGAATGGATTGCATTTTTTGACTTGCTCTTTCTTTCGATTTCCTCCACTCTGCAGTCGGAGTTGTAATTTAAAAAGCACTTGGCGTAAATACTGCTATTGTTGGAGGTGTAATCAAACATTCATGAGGGAGAGGGATCTGGGGAGTAGCGGCGAATCTAGGTCACGGATGCGCTGGCAAGTCTCTGAGATGGCTGCTTCGCTGACTGTGCTGCTCTCTCGTTCGAAACCTCTCTTTCACCCACCGTTCTCTTCTTTGTCTTCCAATTCTTCCTTCCCTCCACTCCCTCCCTCTCTCTCTCTCTCTCTCTTTTCTCTTCTGTCCTCTTTCTCTCATCTATCTCTCGTCATCTACCCATCTCCCTCATCGCCCCCCCCCTCTCATTTGTATTCCTCTACTCCCTGTCTCCTCTCATCTTCTGCCCTCTCATCTCTCCATAGCTTCTCTCCCTCTCTTATGTGCATCGCCTTAGTTTAATCCAATGGGCATATTCCTCCCCCCCCCCCCCCCCCCCCCGTATTTCCCCCCCCCCCCCCCCCCCCCCGTCCAATAATTTTTTTTTTTTTAAACATTACCATATCAGTCTCAGAAAGTCCAAAGACATTTCTCCACATCCACATGCAACCCCTGCGTAATGTCTGCAGATAGCGGAGCCAGTAGCCCATAGTAATGACCCTCTTGACCAACATCAGACAAGGAGAAGGTCATGTTGTCAGTGCTTTTTACAACCATCTCCGACTGTGAGGCACCGAGCAACACATTAGCAGAGGCTGACCTTGTGAGTGTGCGCACGGTGTCTGCGAGGTCGAGACAGATGCCGCTGGGAAAGCAACCAGCAGAGAGAGCGCTGCTTCTGAAGGAGGGACACAGCTCTTTATCCGCCTGCCTCAAATTACGATTGCTGGGAAATCTGGGAAAAATGACTATAGTCAAGGATCCAAAGAATGATGAGAAATATTGCAACAAAAATGATCTAAAACATTATACAGCCCATAAAATATTTTTTCTCAATAGTATGCCTTACAGTTAATTAAATGTGCCTTGACTTTGATGATTTTTTTGTTCAATTAAAAAAAACAATAAATGAAAAAAAGATTTGATGTTGAGATGAATGCTATTTTCGTAAATGTCATCAGCTCACCGCAGCAGAACGGGGCGAATCCATGGCGAAAATCCCAGGTGGAGACACAGCGCTGCATGGCAGGTTACAGCGGAAAAAGGAGACAAAAATGACATCGGAGAAGAGTGTTGGATGTCATAATATAGAAATTGCGTTGATGTGCACGCTTCCACACTTCTAACATTAGTTCAGTCACTGTTCTAACTCAACTGCAAGATTCAGCTTATAGAAGCAGATGATACTTTTATATTTTATTCTGCAACCGGAGTTGGTGGAAAGGCATCTACTTGTAAGGCAAGGACCAAAAGCATTCAGACCATCACACATTTGGTGAATGCAATTCTTTAACATCTGTATTCAAAGGCTAAATTCCAATTTCCTGCTTGACGGTGTTTGCAGTGGTGTTTGATCTGAGTGCATGTTGATTTAAATGTTGGTCTCTCCACGTTCTGGCAGATCAGGAACCTAAATCCCTGGCTCTGTCTATCATCCACTCTCCCCCCTCTTCAACTCCTCCTGCCCCCCCCCCCCCAAAGAAAAAGTATTAGAGGGGTCAGAGTTCACTGGACACTCCAAAACCCACCAGACCCACTGGCATCGAACCCTCTTCAGCTAATCCATTTGTATATTTTCAATTACATATTGGGTGCCGGGGAGCAAGTGGTCAGTAAGCTCTCGCCCGCTGCCTGGAAAACGCTGTCCCCTCGTGACCTAAATATCAAGCTAAAGAAGAGGGAGAGAAGGCGGGGAGGCCTGTTCGCAGGGGTTGAAAACAGAACGCACACGGAAAATAGGTCACACATTTCCCAGTTCCATACCAGAGGAGAAATAACCACGGTCACGTTTGAATCTGACAGGCAGACTGCCGTTCACCTCGTTCATCAGGGGCGAGCCAACCGGCCATAGGGATGACTCAGTCGTCTGCGGTGGAGTCACATTCCCCGTCTTGGACCAAACATAACCCAAGAAAGCATAAAATCAGAGGGACGTAGCCCGCGTTCTTTGACTTCAACTCATGGGGACGCGTCCTGGTACAAAATGGAGTTGGCTCATAAAAATAAATGGCATGTAGCCCATAGGGGGGGGGGGGAAATCCATAACATATGACATGCTTGAGATGTTCAGGGCTTTAAAACCGGCAGAGCCACATTAAAGGATATGACCAGTAGCTGCCACATCGGTTTTTATCTCAGTTACTTTGAAATCTCTCAACTCCATTATTATTTTCTCCTTTTAATGTCTCACATCCTCTTCCTCTCCCTCCGTTTTTCAGTCTGGTTTTCTGTCTGGCTTCCACTCGCCTCTCTCCTATTCCTCTTCTTTTCTGTCTCCCTGCGTTATTCACGGCTTTCGGGAGAAAAAAACGCTTTCAGGCTCGGCAGACCTCAAGCCGAACTCTTGTTCTCTCACCCCACCCCTCCCTCTTTCCATCCTTTTCTCCCCTCGACAACCTCTCTCCCAGCTTCGTCCCAGAACCAGATGAAGAGCGGCGCAGACAGGCTCATCAACAACACGAGGGGGCTTACACACAAGTTCGAACCCGACACAGAGCCTCTGATGTTCAAAATGATATGCTAATGTTTTTCTTTCCTTCTCACACACTTTCCATCCTTATTGTATTTACGTTTTACAACTCCTCCTTTTCCCTCCTTCTTTCCTCCGCTTGGGTGCCAAACCCATATCCAACACCTCTGCTTCTCCTTTTTCCTTCGCCATCCCTTTCTAATCCTTGTTCTTCGGAAAATACAGGGGTGAGCGACCACTTTGCTTCTTTCCGTGTCTAACTCGTCCTCTCCCTGCTCCTTCTAACCATTACTTCTTGCAAAAACCTGTCCTGAAGGCGGTACTTTAATAAATGCCACATCACATCAAGCACAGCAGCGTCTGTGGAGCAGAGAGATGTGAAAGGAGAGGGGGAAAGAGAGACAAGGGAGATGCCTCCCCCTAATTTCAATATAAAGCACCATCAGAGGGCTGGAAGCAGAGGAGAGCAGGTTAATTCCAGCCGCTTCCTTTTCCGCTTTTCCCCATGTTTACCCAATTCTGTCTGCAGCGTCCCTAGTGACGACCTATGAACCTTTCATCCGAAAGTGCAATGGTCATGTGGAAACGCCGCTCTCTGGAAGAGATGAAGTTACGTTGAAAGTGATTGTGTCAGAGATAAGATTGTGAATGTTTTTTGTTTTTTTGTCGCAAAATTGAGAGAGATAGAGTGAGAGAAAAAGAAAGAGTAAAAAGGAAATGTATGTCACGTTTTATGGGTGTTGATGCACATCAAGTTTACACATGTATGCTACATAAACTATGCGTCACGCTAAGTGTGTTTTCATGTTTGTATTCCTTTCAACACCGGAATGTACGTTTGACTGCTGGCATGTAAACACTTGTCGTAGTGTTTAAACGAAGCTGACTCAGTGCCAGAGGCAGCACCTACTTCCTGTGTCTCATCCAGCCAACCCAAAACAGGCAAGTTGACCCCCACGTGCATCGGCGACGCGGTATCGACTGCGCTCCACTGACAAGGGGAACGTTCTTCCCGTATGTCCAAGTGCTCCTTTAGAAATGACTCTTGCCTCAGTAAGTGGCTGTCGTCTGAGCATGGCTCAATGGCAGCAGCTAGTATGACCATCCACGCTGAAGGGAAACATCAAAATCAGAGGTAAACTTGAATGTGTTCATGTTCACAGTAGGATAGCATTTGTCCAGCATTCACAGCTGCTCAGATCTTCCCATCAACATGAAAGCATGACAATTTTACATCAAACTTGATGAATAAATCACTTAATTTATTTATAAGGCTTTACATAATCAGTGTTAAAATAAAACATTTTGGAAGTTTACACTATAATTAATAATTAATTATAGTATTCTATGAATACAAACGCAGATTTTTTTTTTATGGCCAGTTACAAATAACTTACAAATCCTGACTTTTTAAATTACCAATGGTGTCAAAATTGCACAGTAAGAATAATTTAGCATGTCGACCTCGACAGAGTGTGATCGACAGATGATACTTGTAGGAACTGTTAATTCTGAGCGAGGCGTCCACAGGGAACAGGTGTATCCGAGCCGTGCCTCTCAGGTGGTGTCAGTGGGGTCAGGCGCTGGGCGGCTGTTCCTAATTAGGCTGTCTCGGTGACAAGTGTATCCACAGTGCTCTCAGGCCGTGCCACGTGGTTCTGGGCTTAACTGAGCGAGTAATGGGCGCCCAGAGAGAGCAGCGTGGCCTCACAGCCCCTCCCCTCCGGCTATGTGGCCAATTAGATAAACACCGGGTAATGCCGCACCGTCCTTGTTTATCTTAGTGAGAAACAGAGAGTGTGCCTAGGTTCATATGATTGATATGATGATAGTGTGTGTGTGCGCGCGCGTGCCTGTGTGTTGACGTTGACCCCGATAAAGGCCAAGCCCTTGCCACCTGCTAAGGAAACATTTTTTACGGCTGCATATGTCAAATTAGGACACTAGCACCTCTAATAGACCAATGGCCCTCTGTGGCAGATGCACGGGTCCCGCCTACTGTCGGTGTGTGTGAGCCAGCTTTGTCAGCTAAATCAAATTTGTCACGCTCCATGGACCCTCTATTAGGATGGGATATTTCAATAAAGCCCGAAAGCCTCCCACCTCGACCATTTGGGAGACATTGTTGCTCAGGTTTATTGAATATAAGTCACACATGCCTCAGGATTTTCGAATATGTGGGAGACGGGTGGAACATAGAGGACATTCACACCCATACACACACAAAGGCACCCCTCGCCAGCAAAGTAGCTAAGCAGGGTGCTTAGCAGGACCAACAGCAGGGGAAGGGAAAACAAACACAGAGGCCACCAGTAAATCACCTCCATCCGCAGCAGCTCACTGGGGATTGGATGGCACTGGGAGGCCCTGTGAGAAACGGAGTGCTTGCAGGGAGGAGGACTCACAGAAACTGGGCAGCGATGGAGGGGGACCCGCGGTCTGGGCAATAAAGCTGACGGGACACAGTGTCAGTGGCTGAAGCCGCTGGGACATCAAGTGGCGGCATGGTGGCAGAAAGATGACGGTCACCACACACAAAATCTCACCCTGGCTAAGTCGGAGAAAAAAAGCAAGCGAGGGCAGCAGGATGGGTGGAGAGACGAGAAAGACAGGGGCCCGGTCACAGCTGCAACAAATAACACGCCAATGTCCCTCGCTTTCACAACCCCTGACGCCCCTTCCCCTTCATGCTCCCGCAGTCCCATCCTCCTGAGTGGCAGGAAGTGGAGCATTTGCCCTTTGACCTGTCAGGAATGCTTTCCTCCTCTGTCCCAGCCGCAGCCAGAGCCAACAGGAGCTCCCTGTCCCCGACGGTCAGGTCATCCAATCTCCCGCACGTCTGCGCATGTGCACGGGGCGGCACAAATGGCCTCATTTCTATCCGAGCCGTTCTAAATCTCTGAGATAATCACATAACTCACAGTCTGTGCGTCGCCCCACAAAGCGTGAGTCTATGTCCGAAAGGTAATGCCTCTGATGTGGGGCGACGGGGCAGCGGCGCCTTTCTGCCCCCACGTGGCACACCGCCAGCCACCGAGTGACGTATTGCACCCTGGTCTCGGGTGGGCTACCTTTGGTAATGACCGTGAATCGGCTCTTTCTATGGACCATTACTCTATGGACTTGTCGGAAGTAGCAGGGTAACGCTGACTAATGGAGACGAACGTTTGGACCAAATGAATAGTGTCCGTCCCCTGTTTCTTCAAGCTTATTTGTTCATTTCCCAAGCAAGGAGCATAAAGAATAAAAATGAGCGGGCACATTGCTTTAGATAACTTGTTGCTGGATGGAAGGGGGCGTGTTTACTCTAGTTGGCCATTAAACAATGTTTCTATTAAGAGTGTGCGAACCTGACAGCACATTCATTTGGAAATGTATCCACTCACGCTGGAGCGGTGGTATTGGATTTCCTGCAGTAAGCCCTTTGAAAATGAAAGGGGGCCAAACTGCACATGCTCTATCTCCAGTTATGTAAGCTGACTTGGTTGCCAGTGTTTGCGAGGCTTCGTGCTGCTGAAAAAGGAAATTCCCTCCTCGTAGCTCGTACAGTAACATATCAGGCATACGTCAAAGTTATAAAAGTGACCCCTTGTTTACCCTCCGCCCACCTCCACTGGCCACTCCTGGCCTGAAGCCCTCAGGCACTTTTCAGGATGGCTCGGTTTCCTCTCATCACCTATTAGATCCAGATGAGGAGGCCCGAGCCCCCACCTCCTCCTCCTCCTCCTCCTCCTCCTCCTCCTCCTGACCACAGCCCGGGCTCAACTGTTCACAACTCAAAGCAGATGGCGGCTAACACAGGCCAAAGCCAAAGCTGCCGCGGTGCACATCTGCCAGGACAAGACAGGGGCCGTGTTTGCTAACTCACAAATTCTCTTCCATTAAAGGGTGTGTGATTGAATGTCAGCGGCTGTTAAGCTGTGCTGAAGCTCACATGCCGGAATAATAGTTTGATTTAAACACACGGCTCTGAAAGGCTGCTTTTCGTTTTTTTGGGCAGCGAACACTGTCAATCATGATCATATCTGCCGCGCGGCTGAGGCCTGATCTCATAAAAGTCGGAGGGTAATATGAAACACAGGACGGAGAAAACACCTCCTATGCTCTCCTATTGGACGCATCGTTTGGAGGCCATGTGATCCGGTTAGACGGTCGTAAAAACCTCCCATATGTGCACGTTGGCTCTGAAGCGGAAAAATGTATTTGACAAACCTATGTCAGCACTGACGTGGGAACAGATAAGCTTGTGCCAGAATTTTGAGACATTCATTTATTTTTCAGTCGGTGGAGAACTCTCTGTATTTAGGGCCACCATGGCGCACTAAAGCTGTCCCATGAAAATTATCCTAATGAAATGATTACGTTTGGGTGAGCAGCTCCACGAGGCAGGGCGGAGGGCATTTTATTAGGCGGTTTACACGCTGAAATCCCTGGAGACGTTGAGTGAAATGATATCCTACATCTAATTGGCGTGGCTCAGGGTACATTTTGGCACCTAATTGTTAATGTTCGGCCCTAATCTTTTGATGAAAATATTATTTGAATTAAAACTTTGCTCATTTGATTACTACAAGTCCCATTAAAATGGTTGTAGGTGTTAGATTAATGATGTCATGCAATGACTGTAACACGATCCTCATTGGAATCCAAAATAAACCTTGAAGCAGAGGACATTTTCAGGTAGTAAAAAAATACGAGTTGAAATGAATCATAAACAGCTAGATAGCTGTTAATCCGTGTAATCCAACGCCTGATTTCCAGTCAAAGACCAATATCAAAGCAAACCAAAACTAACCAAATCCAGCACCCCCCCCCCCCTCATTATCACAGTATCTGCGGACACTCCTTTTCCTCTCTTTGCTCGGGGGTCGATGTCAGTCTAGGTGCTGACATGCCGGGGGTCTCTGTCCCCTCTCTAATCTCTGTTTACGTTGCCGTCTGTCCTGTGCATTCAGAACCTAATCGGGTTCGCCAAGGTGCCAGCCCCCGTCATGTCATAAAACATGGCTTCCTCTCTGACCTTTAGTGGCCGGATGACCTTTAACCATGTATTTCCACATATGCACGTGAACACGTACACAGCCAGGCCCTCACCGAAAGACAAATGTGTAATGCCGTGCAGGACGCAGCTGCCCCGTGTTTATCAGGGGATCCTCATATTTCGTCTATTATGTTGTCTTCCCTCTGCCTCTCTGTCTGCCTCTTCTTTCTCTTTCTCTTCCTCCTCTCCTTCCTCTTGCTTCCCCTTTTCGCCACCTTTTCACACCAATGTTCCCTACTGCAGGCTCCAATTAAACCCTAAACAGGAGGGCAGCCGAAGCTTTTTTCCCTGTTTAGGCTGTGACATGTAATGTGATAAATGGCTGAGAATTAATGGGAAGGAATAAATAAATAGCAATGAGACCAATACAAATACAGCATATCACGTGTTTCAATGCAGACATCCTCAGCTTATATTCGGGGAAAATGCAGTTTTTCTAAATGTAGCCTTCCATTCTCAAATCGCTCTGGGACAATCATGTTTAGATAAACCTCTTCCTATAAAATGACTCTCGCCTTCATGTGAACTAGTTTTGAAGACCATGTATTTATGTATGTAAGCTGTTCTTTCCAACTCATTTGGTACGTGGGTTCCGATAAGGTGCAGAGCACGGCAGACCCTTTATTCGGAAAACAGAAACGTATCACAAAACTGATACTACGAAAAGCTTCTGCCTTCGGGCCCCGGAATAATTTCAGTCACAATCCAATTATTCAAAATTGCAATGTGTCTTTAGCATCTTCAGAAACTTTAAATCTGTCGAGCTGCACCTTTCTAGCTAAACTCTTGACTCACAGAAGGAACAGTGAGGTGGTGAAAATCCCAGCTGCTGTTTTCGGGAGTTTCAGTACTTCTCTGTCCTAACACATGAGTACTTAATTTTAAAAGGAGTATATGGTGCAGTGTGTGTGTGTGTGTGGGCGGGAGAGGGGGGGTACCGCATTACAATATCTCTTCCGTTCAGACCCACGATCACTTTTTCTCGAGAACCCTTTGAAAAGCCACGTTGATGCATGCGCTATTTTCTCTCTCTTGAGCCATTAATCTCAGTCCCCTCGGACGCCACCAAACATTAACCTTGAAATGTGTTTGCCCCCAGACAGCTTGGCTTCGGCGGAGCCAAATCTGCAGCTGCCTCTTCCATGGCACGAATTGGAAAGTATGTTGAATAAAACTGTGGCAGCACCCGGTTCATTTTTTTGTGGAATGTTAATGTGCGCTCTAGTTCCAAACCGAGAGACTACATTGAAACATCGGCCACGTTATTGCGACATGCCAAACATGCTTGTGCCATCCATAACCATAAGCGTCGTACAGTGAAAGAAAACTATTTAAAAGTGCTATGTTAACAATTGCGCCCAGCGTTGACTGTGTGCCCCAGGCCACAAGAAGACAAGCGCATGGTATTTACCCATGATACTTGCAACAGCGCCGAATGAGCGTTTCCTTGCTGTCCTTAAACTGCAGGAACCATTGCAGGCCGGCAGCGATGACGTTTATTCAGTGGACGGTGAACTCCCTCGGTCGGTCACCTTTTGAAAAGACAGCACTATTCATCGGAGTGCCGACAGACTCTTCCGTTCCATTGCACACGAACAGAGCGTGTAGTCACTATCTACTGTGTGACAAAGCAGACTCTTGAAGGGGCACAGCCAGAAAGAGGCCAGACGTGTCTGTGCTGCTCATTTGCGAGTATGCACGCTTTGCAACACGTGTGTTTGATGAGGCCGCCACAATTAGGCGCCTCTGATGAGTTTTATACTCTTTGTGCACGGGCGAGGGTGTGCGCATGCGCTGGACTGACTGTGCTCTATACCCCCCCCCCCCCTGTGCGCTATCTGACCTCTCTGGACCCTCTGACCTCTGCCAGCTTGACTGACAGAGCAGGCAGAGCGTCGGCGGGCCGAGGGCGTCCCACCCAACACGGCCCACTTTCCAGGGTTGTTCTCTAATCCCCACACTCAAGATGGTGTTAATGAATCACACACAGTAGTAGTAGTGGTCAGTATCCTCATACTTCACAAGGATGACTTCCCAAAGAGCTCCTACACACACACACACACACACACACACAC